>CM042166.1:319679-334679 GCA_023376005.1 Doryteuthis pealeii
GAAAGTGTGGATATAACAAGACAGATAGCTGAATTCAATTGATATTTCGCCTCATTAGTGGTTGAAGCTTCTTCAAAAATTTATTGACATAAGTACTTGCACATTCTGCTTTTATAGTGAAAAGGTAAATGGTGAGAGGTTAGGGGAAGTCTGGTGGGGTATATATATATATATATATATATATATATATATATATATATATATATATATATATATATACTGAGGCTGGTCAACCATGTGTTGAATAAGAATCATGGGCTAGATAAAAAAAAAGAAGAATGCAGCAATAGCAGAAAGTCGGCTGGCCTGATAAAATGCTTTCGGGGGCCAGATCCGTTCCGCGGGCCGTAGTTTGGTGACCCCGGCTTTAGAGGGAGGATATAAGGATTAATGCCTTTCTCAACAGAATTATCGTGAAGTATGTATAACTTCCAGGTGTGTCTCTGGTGAAATCTTCTAAAAATATTGTTAAATAATAAATTGGGAGAATCTTCTGTTTATATGTAGTGTAGTTGTATAAAACAATTGCGAAAATTGGGGTCTAATAAATGTAATTGACGGGTGATGACCCCGAGGTTATTTGGAGATTGGCTTTCAGTGGACCAAAATTATCCAAGAAAGATCAGAAATGGAATTAGCATCTTTATTGTTATGAAATACTTTTTTTATGTCTTATTGTTGCGAAATTTAAAAGTCTTATTGGTCTGAAATTCAGTTTAGGTCTTATTGATATGAAATGTAGTTAAATGTCTTATTTTAATGAAATGAAATGAAATGTATTATTGTTGGAAATGCAGTTAAATGAATTATTGCTGTGAAATGCAGTTAAATGTCCTAATGCTGTGAAATGCAATTAAATATCTTATTATTGTAAAATGCAGTTAAACGTCTTATTTTAGTGAAATGAAATGAAATGTATTATTGTTGTGAAATGCAATTAAAAATCTTATTGTTGTAAAATGCTGTTAAATGAATTATTGTTGTGAAATGTAATTAAGCTTCTTGTGAAATGCACTTTGATATCTCATTATTATGAAATGCAATGAAATGTCTTACTGTTGTGAAATGCCGATCTTTAACCAGTTCTCTGATCAAACTAGCTCTCTCTAGGTACAACCGGTGAAATGAAAGTGTCACCGAAGAAATAAATAAATAAATTATGTGCACATAGAAATGGGAAACGCAAACAGCCTAGTCCATGATTTGAACACGGATCGCCGATTCCATTTTCTACAATGGTAACTGTCATATAGTAACGAAATAATGAGAATGAAATCGTCTGTTTTCCTATTAATAAGGTCTGTAGAAACCTCGGAAAAGAGAAACACCGAGATCTCACGGTACTTGTTAATTCAACCAATCAATTGCTGATTACCCTGTTTACCTTATATCTTTGCTGAGCAAACCTTTTTTCCCTATCCTTAATACTCGTTTTATTTCTTCCTATCATTTATCTGTTAACTCTGATACTCGAATTATAACAATAACCGTTTAGCAAGAAGCGCCTCAAAAGGCATCTGTATGTGTGCGTATGCATGGTTTTTTTTTCCTAGAAAACTTTTTGTACACGTTTAATATTAACAGCTGCTCATATGAACATTGCAAACAGAAATTGTATCAAATATATTTTTTTCTTTCTGTTGTCTCTTCCTTTCGCTGAATCCTTACTAAAACCTTTTATGGAATTAGACTCCTTTTCCATTCACGTGATTCCATTATCAATATGCTTCAGTTAATATTAGCCAAAATATTGAGATAATAACATTAATTATCTAAAGAAGAGCCCTAGTTGCCTGAAAAATATTTGAAAATTTCCAAGTCTATTTACTAAGGATTCAGTTTGAAGCAACCAACAGAAAACATATTTGATACAACATTCATCTGAAACATCTTATATGATTAATGCATATACACGAATAATAAGTAACTTAAAATAAAACCATTTCCAACGTATTCTTATAGCAAAACCATTTCCAATGTATTCGTATCGTAAAACCCTTTTCAATTCATTCTTATGGTAAAATCATTTATAATGTATTCCTATAGTAAAGCTCTTAACAATGCATTCATATTCTAAAACCCTTTCCAAATATTCTTATAATAAAATTATTTCCAATGGATTCTTACCGTAAAAACCTTTCCAATGTAGTCATATTGTAAAACCATTTACAAGGTATTGCTATAGTAAAACCATTTCTAATAGTTCCCTGTAGTAAATATATTTCCAATGTATTCTTATAGTATTCTAATAGCAAAAACCGTTTCCTGTATTAAAATCCTTTCAAATTCATTCTTATAGTAAAACACTTTCCAATGTAATTTTATAGTAAACCCATTTTCATAGTAATACCAGATCCATTGTATTCCTATAATATGAATGAATGAACGACTCCGCCCAAAAAGGTGTTCATATAGAAATGGAACTATATACAAGAATGGTTCGTTCTGTCTTTAAAGAATTCTTGGGAGCAACACCCAACAAGAAAGGATCTGAACGGTCACTGGGTATGACACACTGGGATATTTAATCTTGGTATGTTTTCTGGTCTAGGAGAAGGAAAACTCTGAATTCAAACCCGTTAAACTACGCTTAAACAATTGTCTTGTATAGAAACATGGCTTAGTATATAAACTTGTAAATTCCAGAGTAAGAATGATATAAAATCTTTAAACATTTAGCGATCAATCATAATCTTATTATAATGGAGATTGTGTGTTTTTCTGTCTGTAACCGAAACTATATTACTACTCAAGTCACAATTCCCTTAATTATTTACGTCAAATTCTCCATGATTTCATTCTTTTAAACCTTCAGTTATTAATAAAAATTGTTTTACATTATTAATACTGTTGACCATATCTACGTACTAATAACATGCAATTGTATTTATATATTCAACAAAATAGCGGTTTACAGTTTGAACGAGAAGGCTAATTTGCATATTGATATTTAAAATTTTATTTTAATAAATATGTGCTTGGTATTATTGATTTCTAATTGTTTGGTTTTATCTTAAGAAATATAAAGAAAAATCTCGTGGATAAATCTTAAAAGAAATTTATTTACAAGAAGAAATAACTGTAATATTATCCTTTACTTCCTATTTTAACTAAATAGTTAAATTAGAAAAATTTACCAATGAAAGAGGGGAGTAATGGAAAATGATGGAATAGTTAGTTTCAAAGTTGTTCTATTTTTCGATTATACCCCCTCTGTTGCAGATCTTTTTATCTGTATTCTTAGTCAGTTTCATTAGCCTTTCTAATTTAATATGATATTTTATTATATCAAAACTTAAAACTTAAATACTTGCACCCGGAGGGTGCATATATTTGCTAGTATAAATAAAGAAAAATGAAAATATTTCTTTCGAAGAATAATAGTCATATTAAGAATGAAATCTAATTTAAAATATATTTATAGCAATAAACACCTAGGTAGTGAACAGTAGTCACTTAGAGTTTTGATATAATAAACTGGATACAACAGTTAGGAAACTAATACCTTGCAAAAATATATAGATAATCTTTACATAAAGAGAGAACATGGAGAAAGAGGCTTAATCCAATTAGAATTTGAACATTCCAAGTCTATTTACTAAGGATTCAGTTGATGCAAAAAAAAACAGCAACAACAACAACAAAACAAACAAAAACAGAAAACAGCAACAACAAAACAAAACAAAAACAGAAAACATATTTGATTCAACTTTAATCTGAAATATTGCCTACAATTACTGTATATTTCCAATGTATTCCTATATTAAAGCCATTTCCAATGTATTCCTATTGTAAAATCCTTTCCAATTCATTCTTATGGTAAAACAACCACAACACGATGAAGAAATACTTAGAGACTACAACAGATTGGATGTTACATTTAGTAGACGCACACGCAAAGTAAATAAATATTACTGATGAAAAATGATTTTTCTTGATGCCTAGACTGATGGATACTCAGGTTTCCTCTTCCCTATTATTTATCCAAAGCTGGAAGGATAATAATTCAATTCATCCCTTTCCCAAGTATTAGCGCTATGTAAAATGCAACTAGCCTCGTCCAGGATTCAAATTCGTCTCGCTGTGTCCATTTCCAACGATGGTAACCATTACACCACACACCTCCAAATATTCAATTGAGAGAACAATTTCCTGTTAAATCGAACTTAACGGACCTAAATTCCACTATCGGATGTCACCAAAAATACCAGGGAATTAACCGAATTTAATGAAATTTCAGTATTGATATATTAATGAATAAAAGATATAATGCACCAGTTATTTTATTTAAAACTTTTATATTTTCTCAGGTCAGTTAATCTGAACCACGTATCTTTGAGGCGTAACACAGATTCTCAAAGATACGTGGTTCAAAGTTAACTGACCTGAAAAAATGTAAAAGTTGTTTTTTTTAAATACCGACAGGGTGACATACGGTGCTGGAATTTAGGTCCGTTAAGTTCGATTAACTCAATTTCCTTTTAATAACTTATGTATTTTTTAAATAAAATAACTGATGCATTACATCTTTTATTCATTCATATTATCAACACTAAAAATTTCATTAAATTCGGTTAATTCCCTGATTTTTTTTCTTTCGCCGGGGTGACATACGATGGTGGAATTTAGGTCCGTTAAGTTCGATTTAACCAAATTTCGTTTGATAACTTATGAGAAGTTATTGTTATGTGTGATATGTTATATGTCCGCTTGTGATTACTTCCTCTGGGGTAACCGGAAGCGAACAGACAACTGCCGGAAGCGGGCAGAGGAATTGAAACTTTTGATTCGTCATGAAATCGTAGCAACACCAGAGGCAAATGATTTGCTGAACCTCAAAATGAGGCTTCAGGATTGCAAAACTCGTGAGGGCAAAACTATTTGGTTGGATTTTACAACATGACAATAATTGGATTATTTATAAACATGTTTTGTTTTATTCTTTCTGGTTAGGAATTCAATTTATTTTAAACACAATTTTTAAAACTCAATTTTTTCTATTTCATTTATTCCTTTGTGTGTTAGTTCCATAGACAACTGACGATGGGGAAATTTTCAGTCGTCGTGAAATCGTAGCAAAACCAGAGGCAATGACTAGACGATCTCTGCAGAACTTCAGGGTGAGGCTTGAGGGGCGTGACAGCAAATATCTGGGCGACATAATTGGTGAAACAAAATGAAACCAATAACAAACAGAAAGTCAAATATTGTTGATATGAAATGGTTTTGTCAATTTATAGTGTTAGTAAAAGTGAGAAACCAAGACGTTGTTTCAATTCATGGGTGTCAGAAATTGTTGGCTCACCCTATAGCGAGAATAAGGGCCGTTAATTTTAAATTCAAGGGAGCCAGTGGAAATTTACCAGTGACTGTTAGTATCCCTTGATCGCTAGTGGCGCGAATATCACGCGCTATGAGAAACACGGGATTAGATTTAGTTTTGAGATTAAGCCCGGTCGTCAATGAGTTTACCCAAGAACTCTCTCTCTCTCTCTCTCTCTCTCTCTCTCTCTCTCTCTCTCTCTCTCTCTCTCTCTCTCATTCGAAAACTCTCTCTCAATTCTTCTCACACTCTCGTTTATATATCCGATGTCAATGTGGGTATATAACAACATTTTTTTACGGAGGCACTGGACACACATGTTTACACATTTACTGCACTGAACTGAATTTACAAGAAGGAATAAACGACAATGAGAAAAAAAATTGCGAGACCATTTTTGTTGGCGTCTAAAAAATGTCGCGAAGTAATTTAATATGTAGTTCTGGTGATACGACTTACAGGCAGCAGCCCCATATGCCCACGGGACTATTTTAATTGGTAAAAATTAACAAAACCATTGTTCTTTCTTTTTGTAGAATTAAATCTTAAATATCGTTAATGTTGCTTTTTTATTTACATTAGTAGAGGGATTGAAGGGGTTAATGGGTTTTGGGGGTTAGACCTTGTAACGATAAATAACCTTAATATTATTACGCATATAAGGAAGAAATAAATAAGAAAAAGGCAGCTATTAAGAATAACAAAAGTTTTATAAAGCCATAAATATACAATATATATGAAAGGTTTCTGAGGAAATAGATAAGCAATGATTTTACGTAAAGTCTTTTAGCAAAAATCATGGGAAGATATTTTTGCTGTATGTGTATGAGATTATACCTAACTGTTCATAGGGAAGTGAAAAGTGATACACACGGTATTTAGGAGTCTGTTAATGTGTGAGACGTTGAGATTGGTGTGGTGTGAGGTGAAAGGTCAGTAGAGTGTTGGAGTTGTAAGAGGTGAGAAGTCGGTTACGTGATGACGTGGTACGAGGTCAGGGATCAGTAGCGTTGTTGAATAATACTAACACACCCTGAAATCTGGGGTTCCTCTGCTTTGAATTGAAAAAAAAAGCGTCTCTTTTTATAGACATCACTGACTTCAAGTAGATCAACTGAAATACATTTATATTTGGGCACGAACAATTTTTATTGGTTTTAAAAGAACCTATTTGTATCCATTTATTTTACCGGAAGCTGCGTGGAGCCTTCTTGCGTTCGGATCATTTTAAGACATAATTTAGTCGAGCGTCGCAGGGTGAATATCCGGTCCTCTTATTGTCAATTTAATACCACTATAGGATCATTGTGACAAATACTGTACGAACAATATGTCTGTTCAGACAAAAGTGTAGAAGTTATTTATTAAGTTGTCTGTAAAAAAAAATTGGATAGTTTTTAATGTTTTTTAAGATTTATAAGATTTATTATAATAAAAACAAAATAAAGAAAATAAATTATAACGAAACACCAGGAAATTAACAGAAAGGAAACACTTCAAAAAGATGACGGATTAGAAATCGCACATATTGAATTTTGTTCTCTTATATGCTATATGGTCAACACAATGAACTGACGTCTCAAATACAATACTTATGTCGCATAAGACCATTTTGCAGATCCAAATTTGCCATTGTGTCGCATTCTGTAACATATGTTAATACAGAATTATGGGGTTGAGGTTCCATCCCGGTACATATTTTTAGATGGCATCATAATTGTTTAGATGACCGGGGGACTGTGGAAGTCGAAGTTCGTTCTAGCAGACGGGTAAGGTTTTTGACAAAAATAAAAAGGAAAATACGAAAAACCCATATAAGATTTTACCGACATTTGACAGGGAGAATGATTTGTGATGTATTAGGTTTATTTGGAAACCAATGTTGTTGTTAAAGGTTAAAGGCTTTCTGGGAGCTTACAATTTATTTTATGAAAAATGAGAGCACAGCTTTATACCATGCCAACACGGGCATTCTAAAAGTGCTTCGACTAAAGAAAAACTCATTGGAATATGTGGCAAGGGGACTTTTCTATAGAAGATCAATGTTTCATTCGTTGTTTGTGGCGGAGAATGAGAAAGGAAAGGGAACAAGACATTGTCTTGCCTGCCAGGATCGAACCCGCGCCCTCCCGCATGCGAAAACAGATGCGATGTAGGAACTGGACGGACGCGAGGTTCGACTGATGTGCCCGAATGTTTGGCTAATATGCCCATAAAATAACAAGTGAGTCGAGCGCTGGGCAGTCAGCAACAGCAGAAGCAGTCGACGACGAAGCGCGTTTCAGTAAAGAAATGGATTTTAGTCGAACAGAAACAAAACTAAATAGGAAATGTGATTTTGAACTGCTAAAGATTATTTCGACTACGACGACGGATCTTTCCAACTGCTAGACGAAGAATGTGTTGACCAACAGAGGGTCTGACTTGTGAGAAGACGGAGAACTTATTTGTTTTTGGTGCCCCCTCGACGGGAGCTTGATTCGAAGGTCTATTTCCCCCCTTTCTATATTACATCTTGGCCAATACAGTATCGATCCTTTTTAAACAAACATCAGATATTTTTCACATCATTTTGACATTAATCTTTCTTGCTTCTTATTTTTCGAACAAATAAAACTTTTCAATCTTAAAAAAAAAAACCTTTTCTGGTTGAATTTATTTATAAATTTTGCAAGTTTGAAGATAACTCGAAAATACATCCAATTTGTACGATATCCTGTTTTAGTTAAATCCCTTATACAATATTATATTCTGGTAGGATTATGTCTAGGGGAAATCGTAAAAATAAGATGCCCAATTTCCTTCTTTCTTCCTTCTCCCTTCTTTTCTTTCTTTCTTTCTTTCTTTCTTTCTTTCTTTCTTTATTCGTTTATTTATATAGGGTCTCCGAAACAATGAGCTATATCATTCTTTCTTTCTCTTTTTTATTTATTTATTGATCTGTTTATTATTTAATGTCTTTGGCATTGTCCCTTCCAACTGGGAAAATTTGGCTCAAGACCGCCCTCGGTGGCGGCAGAATCTCCATAGAGGCCTGTACATGTCAGAATTCACCCTGATACAACATTATGAAGCTAAGAGGTCCATAAGAAAGCAACGGCAACAAAGCATCGGAACATCATCATCTACAGGGACAACCTACAAATGCAAAATCTGTGGTCGAGAATGTTTCTCAAACATAGGACTTCATAGTCACAGGAGGCGCTGCAACTTCAGGGGCACACAAAAACTTTTATCATAGTCTTTCAAGACTGAATTGCCAATGAATTTAATGTCTAAAACACAATTTATTTATTTCTTCTTATATATATATCTGCACAAGAATACTGCGTGCGGCCTCGAGCAATTCGTGGAAACAGCACCCTACAAGGGAGCAGCTGTATAGTCATCTGCCCCCCATCTCACAAACCATCCGAGTGAGACGGACAATACATGCTGGACACTGCTGGAGAAGAAAGAACGAACTCATAAGCGACGTTCTCTCGTCGAAGTCAACACATAGACGTGCTAATGTGGGTTGCACAGCAAGGAGCTACATTGACCAACTCTGCACGGATACTAGATGCTGTGTGGAAGACCTCCCTGAGGCAATGAATGATAGAGAAGGTTGAAGAGATATTATCATGGATATCCGTGCTAATTGCGCGAACTCATGATAATAATATATATATATATATATATATATATATATGTGTGTGTGTGTGTGTGTGTGTGAGAAATGTGAGGAGGTTAGTCCGACAATATGTGGAGACAAGTAGACAAATACGGGATATTATGGAAACTGGGTGTTTATTGTCGACGATGCAACGTTTCGGCCATTTTGACCATCATCATGGGCTTTTGTCCTGAGGATGGTCAAAATGGCCGAAACGTTCTATCGTCGACAATAAACATCCAGTTTCCATAACATACCGTGTTTGTCTACTTTTCTCCACACACACACACACACACACACACACACACACACACACATATATATATATATATATATATATATATATAATATAGTAAATAGTTATACTCTCTCTCTCTCTCTATATATATATATATATAATGGTTTTGAGCCGTACGAAACGAAAAAACCTAGTAAATAATAATCGACGTTGCTCCTCACTGTGTGTCCCAAATTTGTGCTGCAGTAGTTATACCAAGTAAAGATCAATGGCCATTAAACTGTTTCCAAGTTTCTCACTATTGAATTCTGATAAAACAATAACATAACAAAAAAAATCACTTTTTACACTTTTGTCAGGCAAATGGGATGAAAAATGGCATTTTTCATGCAATAAATATACGACCACGACAAGGAAGCCACAATGTTTATGGAATTAATTCAATAGTGTATAGACCTCTTCAACCAATCGTTCTTATTAGATTTGGTTGTAAACAAAACCGAGTATTTGACCAGACAAATCTGACCAGTCTGTATGGAAGCACGTCAAAAATGAGTTGTTATTTTTTAAATTCATACGAGTGTGTATATCGGCAGGTGTGTTTTTTATGTGGGCATTAGTTTGTGCATATGTGTGTAAGTGAGAAAGAGTGTGAGTGAGTAAATGAGGGTGTGTGTGCCATGTGCCTATTTTTGTGAGTGGGCGTGCGTGCATGTGTGTTTGTGTATGTATGTATGTATGTGTATCTGCGTATGTACGTGTTCTAACCTGATAGATATTTTTGAAGGAATATAAAATAATAGATAAAAAATCATCTACAGTATCGGCCATAAATAAATGCACTTCGAATTTATTTTTATTTTTAATATATATATATATATATATATATATATATATATATATACTAGCTAAAGTACCCGGTCCATGACCGGACTAAAAAAGATTAGGAAAACCAAATAGGTTCATTTTTTTAATATCTCATAAAATAAAATAGGGGATGGGGGGTAGACCTCGTAAAAAAATATTTCCCCTAATATATTTTCGTGAAAATCGGACCATTAATTGATTTTTCATGGTATATTTTAAAAATCCTCTTGTCGTAAATTGTTTTTGGCTACGTAAAATTTCAGTTGATTTAACGGTGCAAAAATGAAAACATTGTTTTTAAATCATAATTTTCATTATTTCAGTTAGCTGAAAATTTTTTAAAAATCATCAGTAGTTTGTTTAATGTATCTTCTTTCCAACTGAAATTTTTTTCAAGATAATATTAATTTTTATGCAAGTTTCATTGTGTTAAATATAGAGGTGGGTAAATTACACAGGGAAAATTGGTGGTAACTAATAAGAGATAATTATTTATCAAATTTTTTAAAAAATCGCCGAGAATTGTCTAATGAATAAACGGTCGAAATAAATGTTATATTCCAGACGACACTAATATGAATGAATTAAAGTGATTTCTAAAGTTTAAAAAAATGTTAATAAATGATTAAAAGAAATCCCGAGATAAGGGCTGAACTTGAAAAACGGTCGGAAAATTAGGGTGACCAAAAAAAAAAAAAAAGAAAGAAAAACAGAACCCAAATTATTTATTTTCCCATTAAACTAACCCCTAAACCCCCTTAGTTAAAATCAAGTTTTATTACAAAATTTGTGGGTTCTTTTTTTCTGGGTCACCCTGTGACCCAGATAAACAGAACCCAGAAAAAACAGAATCCAAATTATTTATTTATTTTCCCTTAAAATAACCCTAAACCACAACCTTAACCTAAACCCCCCTAGTTAAAATTAACAGTTTTATTACAAATTTTGTGGGTTCTGTTTTTTCTGGGTCAACCTAATTTTCCGACCGTTTTTCAAGTTCATCCGAGATAAATTCGAAAGACCATTTCTGACGGTTTTTAGTAAAAAAAAAGAAAGAGAGAGAAAAAAGTGGTGACCTAATTTAAAAAAAATTACCTATTTATTTATCATTAGAATTATTATAAATTAAATAACAAATTTTCTCATTCAAGTTACGTACATTAGAATCATTTTTATTTTATGTTTAAGGTAAGAAAATATCATACACTGTTTTGTTTATATACGAAATGTTAACTACATCGTATATTTTATTATATTTTTCTTGTTTTTATTACAATACAACTATATGTTTACTTAGTTTCGTAATAAGTAGTGATATAATTTAACTACCTATTTTTGTAAAAGGCTTTTCTTTCTAAAACTCTTTTGTATATATAGGAAAAATTTAAAAACAAAGTTGAGTTAAATGTTTTCGCTTATTTTTGCTTATTATTTATTTCGTTTATCAAATAAACGAAATAAATAAGTAACCAAATTTGGAGTGTTTCTTAGTTAGATATTAAAAAAAAGCTTATTATCTAATGAATTTTGCCCTTCCAGCGGAGTGAAAAAGAAAGGAAACGAAAAGATTGACAAATACTTGGACCTTGCCAGAGACCTGACAAAAATGTGTAACATGAGGGTGACTGAGATATCAATTTTAATTAAAGCCCCCACCTCCAAGGTTTGGAAAAATATTGAAGGAATTGGAAATCGAGAACATCGAGACAACAGTGCTGTTAATATTGGCTAGAATACTCAGAAGAGTTATGAAGTCTGAGGAGACTTGCTGTCACTCAGCCTCTAGTGAAAGACCACTAATTTAAGCCGGGGAAAAAACACCCAAGGAATGAAATAATAATTGGGACTTTGAAATAAAGACGGATCACCATATTCCAGCCAGAAGACGAGACCTAGTATTAATTAACAAAAAAAGGGAGAACTTGTCAACTGGTATGTTTTGCAGTCGCAGTAGATCACATAATGAAGTTGAAAGAAAACAAAAAAGATAGACAAATACCAGGGCGTTGTCAGAGAATGGAAAGAAACTCTAAGAAAAGAGGGTGAATGGTGCCAGTTGTTGTTGGTGCCTCTGGAACGTTGCCCCAAAGTTTAGAAAACAGAATAGAGGAACGGATATCAGAGGAATGATCAAGACCATCCAGACAATAGTACTGTTAAGATCTGCGAGAATACTCAGAAGAGTCCTGGAGACCTTAGGAGACTTGTTGCCACTCGGACTTTAGTGAAAGATTATCAGCTTACGCTGGTGTGAAAAACTCACAAAGGAGAGAACTAATGATAATCCTGAAGACCTGAGGAGACTTGCTATCACACAGACTCCAGTGAAAGACTCCAGTGAAAGACCACTAGCTAAAGCTGGTATGAAAAACCTGCAAGAAGTGATATAGTCGTAATAAATAAATTCGTTGGCGTGGCCTAATGACGGTATCAGCCAAACAGCAAGAGAGTCTATCCTGTTTTCACTACCGCTAGACCTAAGAGGTTGTTTTGCGTCTGAGTTATGGCGCCACACCTAACATCAACTTCTTACTTTACCGCAAGGATCTTTGTACTACTCATGCGTTGAGGTGGCGAAGGTCGGTATCGAACCAGAAACATTGTGGTCCCTAGACGAACGCTCTACTGACTGAGCTAAACTATTGATAGAGAATAAAAATAATAAAAATGTCACTCTTCACATTATCATGCAGATGTATCTTTTGCAATGTTTCTCAAAACATTTTCCATTTTAAACTTTGTCCATAAACAATACATGTTTTATTCTTTGCACTGTCTTTTTTTTTTACATCTATTAATAATGGAGATTTGCTTCCGGTTTTTGTCTGCAACAAAAACTACGTCACTGCTTACGTCACTATACCCGAAATTGTCATAACATAGAATAAATACACTCAAAATTTGAGCATGCAACATTAGACAGTCCTCATTGTTTTTTAAAACAAGTTTTAATAGATACATCCCCAGTATCATATATTTATATATAGTTTGTTTTATTTTAATAGATATTCAAAGTTAATAGAACTTAGTTTCGATTTCAAATTGTTTTTTTGTTTTTTTACTCCTTTAATAAATTTGATGATTTCATGATTTATGGTTCAAACTCTCCGACATTTAATTTTTAACTTCCACTTCCTCAAGCAATATCTTTCAAAAATTAATTTTTACATCGCCCGGAGGGTGTTTTTTATTTTGCTAGTACTTTTAAGGTAAAGAAAATTTATTGGAAAATTTTATCATCTAACAATTAAATTCAGAACCTAAACACTAACTTCTTAATATCTAAACTGACAATTTGACTTTAAATGCTTTCTTGACAGCATTCAGTATTTTATGACAATGAAATAAAAAAGAATTTAAAAAAATATTTAAAAAATAAAACACTGTGAGTCATTTAATGTTCGGACATAAAATCTATATAAAAAGATGATCACAGCGTATCTTATTATAATGGAGATTGTAAATTTTGCTGTCAGTAACTAAAAGTATATCACTTACTCAAGTCAAAATTCCCTTAATTAATTACGTCACATTCTCCATGATTTCATTTTTATTTAAACCTCAATTAATAATAAAATTGTTTTACATTTTAATACTGTTAACCATATCTACATACTAATAACATGCAATTATATTTATATATACAACAAAATAGCGGTTTACAGTTTAAAGGGAAGTTTAATTTTCATATTGATATTAAAAATTTGATTTAATAAATATATGGTTAGTATTATTGATTTGTAATTGTTTGGTTTTAAATAAATAGTTAAATTAGGAAAATTTTGCAATGAAAGACTGGAGAGATGGAAGAGAAAGTTTCCGTTGTTCTATTTTCCGATTATACACACCCTCTGTTTTAAATATTTTATCTGCATTCTTTATTTAGTTTCATTAGTCTTTCTAATCTAATCTTAAATTTATATTACATTAAAACTTAAATACTTGCAACTAAAGGGTGCATGGTTTCTAGAAAGAACCTTTCCATATTTTACCGCCAAATAACTCATGAGTATAGTAAAGTAAGTAATTTCGTCGGGGTGGCCTAATGTCGGTATCAGCCAATCAGCGAGGGAGTCTATCCCCTTTTCACTAGGGCTAGACCAAGAAGATGTTTTTTGCATATGAAGTGAAGCGCCGTACCTACCATCAGCTCCTCACTTTACCGCACAGGTTACTGTGCTACTCATACTCTGAGTTGGCGAGGACCGGTGTCGAACTAGGAACTTTTGATTCCTAGCCGAACGCTCTACCGACTGAGCTAAACCGGTCCTAACATGAACCAAAAACCATGTACTCGTTAATAGCAACCGAGAAGTTCTCGGAAGGCAAACGAACCAAATATAATCAGCCCCAAAACTTCACGACGGTAAATAAGTTTTATTTGATAGTTGTATCTCATCATTTACAAGGATAAACTGACAAAAAGACAAGCAGTCTGAATATTTTACTATTTTACACAATCATATTTTTAATTACGGAATTTTAGAACATAATAATATCCGTTTTTATTGTATAATGTTCCTGACAGCTTTAATGTAGAAGAAAAAGTTTAAAGAAATTGAATTTACAGATAATACCGTATATAAAACGGTGCTTTAATAAATAAGGATAAGTTTGAAAAAAGCCTAGCGCTAGTAAAAAGAGGATACACTCCCGTTGTCCGGCTTATACGAAAAAAGGTCACTCCACCACCGACTGTATAATGAGATTAATTATATAAACTTTTTAGAAACAATCTTTTTTATTCTATTATATTCCCTTTTTCTTTTTCTTTTTCTTTTTTTTTTTTTTGTTAACACCCTTCACAAGTTTTAACATTGTTTTATTTTTTGGTTTTCGCAAATGAAATTGAACGTCTTTTACTTTCACCCCAAAATAAATAGCATTTTATTCTGCTTGTAATTCTGACCAGTTCTA
>CM042166.1:339679-380811 GCA_023376005.1 Doryteuthis pealeii
CTTGATTGAAAGCAAGTGGGGATCTCAAAACAGAATTCTATAGAGAGCAAGCCATGGTTTGATTTAAAGCAGCAGGACTCTCAAAGCTAGAAAGAAAAATCTTTGCACAAACACATGCTTCAAATGAAAACATCCCAAGGCAATTCAGGGCCTAAGACATTTGGCGTGCGCATATAAATTACTTCATGTTTAGTCGTAACTAAATCTCTAAACAATAAAACACTAGAGACTATCGTCTATCTTATAAATACTAAAATGTATTAGTTACAATATCAACAGACGAAGACCAAACTCAAAGATTTCTACGGACTGTCGGTGGGGCTTAGAATATGCTGAATGATCCCCCGAAAAAAAAACTGAATCTCTAAACAATAAAACACTAGAGACTGTCGTCTATCTTATAAATACTAAAATGTACTAGTTACAAAATCAACAGACGAAGACCAAACTCAAAGATTTCTACGGACAGGTTTGAATTCAGAGTTTTCCTTCTCTTAGACCGGTTGCCTAACCAAGGTTAACGAGCCCAGTCTACACTTCTATTTACCCATAGCTGGAAGGATAGTAGAATTCATACCTTTCCCAAGAGTATTAGCGCTAAGTGAAATGCAATTACCACATCCAGGATATGAACTCGGGGCGACGAGTCCATTTCCCATGACTTTAACCATTACACCACGCGCTTCGCATAGTACTAATAAGCTTGTGAAAGTATGTATCAAGCTATTCTGCCGCCAGCTATGGGTAAATGAGAGGGGAAAACTGGCATCTTTAACTTTTGTGTAGCAACCAGTCTATGAGAAGGAAAGCTCTGAATTTAAACCTGTTAAACTCCGCTTAAGAAATTGACTTTGCGTCGCATCCTGCTTGTGTGGAGGTGTAAGTAAATATACATAGTACCTTTTAGGATACCATAGATGGGGCAAATACATGTTTAAAAATGATTAGTATTTGATAGAAAGAACAGGTAACATAATTTTACGGGGCATGGATACATGCCTCATTCAAAGGTGGAATATTGCTATTGAGAGAAACGGTGTGGAGAAGTAGGGATGTGATCCACTGAGGAGCAGCTTCTTTTTATATAAGATACATGTTCCTGTGTTGGTAATTATACCCGTCCTAAACAAACTGGCATTACTTTTTTACTCACCCTGGTATATATATATATATATATATATATATATATATATATATATATATATATATAGCTAAATCCCAACTGATTTCACATTTATTAATTAAGTAGAATATTTGTTGAATAATTTTTTTATTCTAATCACATCTCAGTTCCTATTTACTTTTTAATTTCCTCAGAATTATTAATTTCATTAACATACTCTAATTCCAGACAAATAAATGTCATATGCTTTATTTGTATAATGCTCATGTCTGTATGTGTGTGCCAAATCAGTTTAGGCAGGTGAAAAATGGAAAAATAAAAACATAATCTGATTAAATGACAGAGTAATGAACTACGAGTATACCCAAAAGATGTCTTTGTTTTCTCTCTGTCATTTCAAAAGTTTTGAAGTGTACAAACGATGCTGAAAAGTTCTTGGCCAGACCAAAAGAGAATGAGATTGAAGAGAAATAGAAATAAATGTCTTCCTTTATATTTAATGTATTATAGGGTTGGTGTATAGGTTCAACAGAGTTATCTGTCCCTGGACAGTTCTTGGCCAGACCAAAAGAGAATGAGATTGTAGAGAGACAGAAATAATTGTTTCATTTGTATTAAATATGTTATATGGTTCATTTTTAGGTACTACAGAGTTATATGCCCCTGTGTATAGGCAGAACAGAGTTATCTGTCCTTGGACAGATCTATATAGAAGAGGATAACGATGCGGCAATTTGCATTACATTTTTGGCATTTGTACGAGAGAGTCATCACATCTTTCCTACCTTACCGTTGGTTTGTGTTTAACGTCATATCAACCCTTGTGGGTGATTTAATGCCAACTCTTGTTTTTATATATAGTATAAATAATTTGATATAAATAATTCTCAGTAACTTCATGTGTATCAATAAATTGGTAGAATTAAATATTTATATTTGATCTTTTATTAACTTCATGTATATGAATATACTTGGAGAATCGTTCATTAACTTCATGTGTGTTAATTGTTAAAAATTATTTTTAAGTTAGTTTGTTGGGTATATATTTTAATGGCATATCAAACCTTGAGGGCCACACAATGCTGACTCCTGTCTTTCTGTGTATATAATTTGTAAGCGAATAGTTTGTTGGTAAATATTTGGTTTGCTATTAAAAACAAGAGAAAATAATTTTCATTAATTCAAAGTGTATCAATATATTAGTAGAAACATATTTATATGTCTTTTTTATATTGAAGTTGGGCGTTATTATGAAGCCTTAAAAATAATATAAAAATAATAAATGAAGGAACTCGATGTGGTGGAGTACAGGATTCACTTATTTTTTATTATTTATTTATTATCATAAATTTCGGGATCGTTAGATTCCTTCCTCAGATGAATGTCGCTCCTGTTGAACGGATCCTTTGTCTTTGTTGTTTTTGAAAGCGGCCGCGTATGTAAAATATTTGTAATAACGGAGTATTCCGATATCAGCGTTTAGTCTTTAGTCCCTTCACGTGAGTTCGTAGTTTTAAAATCCATTTGGTTTCTGCTTGTTTTCGATATTGTGTTGTTGGAAATGCATGGTCTATTAATATACATTTGAGGTGTGTAAGGTTTTGTGGTTTTAAAGTGAAGTGCTATCGTGCTATGGTGTGATTTGAGTTTTATTGTGGATATGTGGTTATTCAATTTTATTCTAAAAGGTGTAGATGTTCTCCCACATATTCCTATTTATGCATTGTGTACAATAGTAGAAACATATTTATGTTAGATTTTTTATAAAATTCATGTCTGTCAACAACACGGTAGAAATAATTTTCATTAATTTCATGTGTATCAAATTGGCAGAAATAATTTTCATTAACTTTATATGTATCAATAAATTAGAAGAAATAACTTCAAGTGTATTAATAAATTGGTGTTTGACCCTCAACCAAGTTCTTCTAACACCTTTATGATAAAAAGGATTGGATGTTTGCCATAAGTGCAATAAGTCGAGACTTAATTAAATTTCTACAAGAGTAGAAGATTCACATATCAATTTTACTAGTAGATTCACTGACGTTCTTCAGGTATAATAAGAATCTTCAAAAGGAAAGAAACTTTTGTTTTAGTCTCTTTCATTAGAGCTCAAGAAAAAGAAGTAGAAAAATTTACAACAGCTCTCTGTGGATTCTGAGTGGAAAACCTGCGATGACCGATAGGTTAAAAGAGAGCCATGAGTATCAGCTCAACTTGATGAAGACTCTTGAAGATCTCAACTAACCATAACAATAAAAGCATGTGCTAAACTTCCATTCTTCAGACGAGCCATGTTTAAATATCACAGAGCAAAATTTGAATTTAAATGCCGTTTCGAAAACTGTTTTATAATTTATTACTAATTGTAAAAAGTAATGAAACTATTATCACCATTATGTAACGGTGCGGTCATTTGCATTGCATTTTTGGCATTTGTACGAGACGGTCATCACGTCTTTCCTGTTACATAATCTATGCATAAGATTATTGTCAACCCCCTTTATTTCTGAAGGGATGGCCCCTTTTTATATCACGGGCGGGACTTTCCATGGAATATTACAGAAAGCCCGCAAAGTACGTGAAGTCACGTGGGACCTGGTTGGGTCTTCATTTTCAGCTTGAACGTCAGGCAGAGAACGTCTGCTTTAGCCGGAACTCACTGCACACGCGCGCTATGATTAGTTAGGGGAAAATGTTTAGTTAAGTAAATAAAGGTTTAAATGAATAATATGGTTTTGTGGTTGATGAATGTCTTGGCAACAAGACTGACCTAGTAGAAGAAATGAATCAAGGACGACCAACCAACAAGAACAGAGACGTTAGAAGAGACGCTAGAAGAAGAACGTAAGATACCAAAGATGAGCAGAAGAATAATAGAAGTAAAGAAAGGGTATACAACATTTACTACCTTGGTGTTTAAAAACTTATCAACTCTTCATCATCATTACTCCCAGGTTCACTCTGACCCTGAGTGGTAGTACCTGTTAGGGTCCCATCTATGAGTTAAATTAGGAAGAAGTTAATGCGTTTTATATATAAATGATATTGAGTTAAGAAAAAGTTAATACCCAACAAGAAAGAATAGAAAAAACGTCTTTGGCATAAAAAAAACCAACAAGGGTTGACATACTAATTAAAAATTTACTTTCTTTTACTTGTTCTCTGGTCTTTTATCCTTTCCTAACGTCGCATAGGAGCTAACATGCTGGACTATGACATCGCACTAAGTGAATTCGAACTCCTAGTTACACTATAACGTTCAATTTTGAATGAATACCCTTTGGAAAGTGATAGGACCTCCTCATCTCCCAGCTATGTGTTAAATAGAACGACTACTTTTCATCTACAAGAATGACTTTTGCATTAAATAGTCCACAAAGGTTGATATGCCACGAACAGCATCCGTTCATTCTTAATATTTCTTTATTTCTTTGTTTAAGGATGTAGCAATTTTCATGGATTAGTAAAAATGCCAAAGCTATCATTGTAAAAGATCGGTATTGATCCTATTTTTCCCATAGCTGAGATGAGGGTTCTCCTACTTTTGCCAATGGAATGAGTATGAAAGTGAATGTAATAGAGCAACTGGAATTCGAACTCGCTTACAATGATATAGCACGTTAGAAGCGATGCTCAAAAAAGGAATAAAGAAGAAATGAGTAATAAAAAAATAACTTCAATTCTTTGTATCATTTCGTCTTCACATTCTGATGTGGCGAAAATTAAGAAAGAACGGATGCTGTTAATGGCATATTAATGTTGTTAATGGCATATTGTGTGTCAAATAGATCTATTTGAAAACCATTGGCATTGATTGCGTAGGAGTACTTAGAATCATATAACTGTGCAAACAAATTATCCTCATCAAATAGAAATAGTTGTGTATAAATTATTTGTATTAAGAAGTTACTTGAAGATATATTTTATTTTTAAAAGTGATTATCACTAGTTGAAAAAAAATGGTCACATTCTCCTCTGTAGGGACTAAGTCTGAATTGATGTATTGATATTCATTCATATGTGTTTGACATCCAATCCTGTTGATATGTATCTATAATGTAAGCATTTTATTTTATTTTATTTGTATTACATACATGTTCATATTTAACTGAAAAGATGAGAATGCAATCATTTATATTCATAAATGCAGTCGGAAGACACTTCGGACGTGAGAACCTGTGAGATCTCACGGAATTGCGAATGCAACTTAATAATTGCCACTTACTAGTTTTACTTATATCTTGTTTTGTAAACTTTTTTTTACTTATCTTAAATACTCGTTGTGTTTCTTCCTATTTTCTTTGTTAAATCGGATACACGACTTACCAATGCTATTTAGTAGCAAAGGCATCCTTGTAGAAGAATAGTAGTTGAAGCTGAACCTCGACAATGATGAATATTTTTTAAAAAAATAGACTTTTCACTGTATTAGAAATATGGTGGGAATTCGATTTTTCCATGCATCTTTTTTAGTTGCCATTGAGATAAACGTCTTTTTTTACTTTATATATATATATATATATATATATATATATATATATATATATATATATATATATATATATATATATATATATATATATATATATATATATATATTATATATATTATATATATATATATATGGGAGAAAGTAGACAAACACGGAATTTTATGGAAACTGGATGTTTATTGTCGACGATGCAACGTTTCGGCCATTTAGATCATCATCAGGACCAAAGCCCAATTCTAGCTTCAATGAAGGACATTTTCAGAATGGTGAAAAACAGTAGGTTGTCAGTAGGGACAAGGGTGGCTTGGGGGGATGGGTAGTGGATTTTCTTCCCTCTAAATGGGGAGTGTTTATATGGCGATGCAGGTGTTTGGTCAGAATGTTGGATGATAAAGGATGGGTTAAAAGTGAATGTGTATGTGTATGTGTGTTTGGGAGCTGGATTTGTCATTAGTTGTATATGTGTGAGTTTTATTTTTTAAATCTTTCTCTCCATCTATTTGTCTATTTTATATAGTAGTATCTATTTTTCTGAAAATGTCCTTCATTGAAGCTAGAACTGGGCTTTGGTCCTGATGATGATCTAAATGGCCGAAACGTTGCATCGTCGACAATAAACATCCAGTTTCCATAACATCCTGTGTTTGTCTACTTTTCTCCACATATTGTCGGATTAACCTTCTCACATTTCTCCCATATATATATATATATATATATATATATATATATATATATATATATATTGTAAAACTATATATGTATATATTTATAGGGGTGTAAAAGTGGGTATACACTTATAAAAACACTATACTCATTGCATTTATTAAACAAACAAATGTTACATACACGTGTAATAACATTAATTATTATTAACTAGCAAATATATGCACCCTCCGGGTGCAAGTAGTTAAATTTTAATGTAATAAAATATCATATTAAATTAGAAAGACTAACGAAATAAGAATAAAAAAAAGATTTGCAACAGAGGGGGCTATAATCAAATCAAATAATTTTTTCTAATTTAACTATTTAGTTAAAATAGGAAGTAAAGAATAAAATTACAGTTATTTCTTCTTGTAAATAATTTTCTTTTAAGATTTATCTCCGAGATTTTTGCTCATATTCATTAAGATAAAACCAAACAATTAGAAATCAATAATACCAAGCACATATTTATTAAAATCAAATTTTAAATATCAATATGCAAATAAGCCTTCCCGTTCATACTGTATGCCACTATTTTGTTGTATGTATAAATGCAATCATATGTTATTAGTATGTAGATATGGTTAACAGTATTAATAATGTAAAACAATTTTATTAATAATTAAAGGTTTAAAAGAATGAAACCATGGATAATTTGACGTAAATAATTAAGGGAATTGTGACTTGAGTAGTGATATAGTTTCGGTTACAGACAGAAAAACACACAATCTCCATTATAATAAGATAATAACATGTTAATCATTAGTCACAATTAAATATGGCTAATGACACTAAAATTTTACAAAATGAGGACACTTAAGATAATATGCTACTAAGTTCATCTGTGTGATACTGTTGTATACCTACTTTTGCACCACCCTGTACATATATGAAGTAAAATTATATATATATATATATATATATATATATATATATATATATATATATATATATATATATCTTTCGATTCGGGTGAGTGAGGTAAGAATTATTCACTACGTTCCAGGGGTGTCTTCTATCCAGGCAGAACCTATCCTCTGGCCTTAAACACGCGACGGGTAAGTTAATTGCACAGTCCCCGAGGCGTCCCTTTAGGGGAATGCCGATGAAGCCAACCATTTTTTGTAACGGTCGCACAGGAATCTCGATTTACGCGTGGCTCCCTACTAAAAAAATGGCTTGCTGGAAAACTGGAAAACTTCATATATATATATATATATATATATAATATATATATATTATATATATATATATATATAGCATAATATTTACAGATCACTGCCGTCCCTCACAATCCTATAACCCCACTATATATATATATATATATATATATATAATATATATATATATATATATATATATAGAGAGAGAGAGAGAGAGAGAGAGAGAGAGAGAGATTTGAAGGTAATTGACAATGCAATATGTGTTGAAAATTATATTCATTTCCCTTTTTTTTAATTAAAATTAATTAATTAAAATTTATTAAAAAAAAAGGTAAATAAATATAATTTTTAACACATATTGCATTGTCAATTGCCTTCAAAAATCTTTATATTACACATACGCAAAATGCTTCAAATAAACTATTTAAAAAAACCTATATATATATATATATAGTACCGACCATAAATTAGTATATTCCTACCAATTTATTAAGAAAAAAAGAAGTTTTTTTCTAAATTGAGGATACCAGTATTTTACTATTTCTAGTTGGATATAATACAGACAACTCGGATATAATTAGTTATTACTTATTACCAAATCTCAAAATATTTCTCTGTAATCACAAAGAAATTTGTATAATATATATTAGAGGTACATTTATTTTTGAACAGCTACCTATTCATAATTGTGCATACAGATTTCAGTGTTGCGGAGCTTGTTCGTAAATAATAATAACAATGTCTTTAGTATTATTTGAATTATCCGGACTGTTGTCCTCATCTTTATTGTTATCTGTAATAAGATTCGGCGTATGTGCCCTCCGGCCTTTTTGAGGTATTTCTTGTCGGACTCGAGAACCTTCTCGGACTCGGTAACCTTATTTTCGAACTCAGGAACCCGATTCCGACAAGAAATACCTCAAAAAGGCCGAAGGCATATCGGCCGAAAAGTTGTACAAATAACAATGGAGATGAGGACAATAGTCCGAATAACACAAATAATACTAATCACCAAGCCTCATCTAAAAAAATCAGAAAAAATATTTTGTTGTTTAATGTTGACTAGAAATTATAACCCCCATATATATATATATATATGTGTGTGTGTGTGTGTGTGTGTGTGTGGTGTGGTGTATATATATATATATGTGTGTGTGTGTGTTATGAATTTAGGGCTTTTCTCCTAGACCGATTGCCTCATCTATGTTAGGGAACTCAGTATGCCATATTATGTTCCCATACATGTAGGGAGAATAGTTCCCAAGTGTATTAACACTTATGTTTAAATTCAAAACAAGTCTCGTTCAGGATTTGAACTCTGCTCACTGTGTTCATCTCCTACTGCGATAACCATTACACGATAACCGCAGATAGATTAGATAGATAGTACAATTCATAATAAAATCTTAAAATCTTTTCTCAAATCAGGAAAATGCTCAAATATTCTATGATATATTCCTCTATCGTGTCAAACTGCAGATTGATATTCAGGAAACTCTAGTTGTCGAAAAGATTTGTTATACTTAAGTAGGGTCAGTAAGATACGCCTGCTTCTATATATGGAGAGAAGGATTTACTTTTTAATTGTACATAGCAATCAGGTACCGGGCTCAGTAGTTTTGGCGTTCATATTCAACTGACACCTTTGGACCATCTTGACGATGAGTTTTATCATTTCTGTGCTAGATGGCGCTGTCTGAGGGTCTTAGTGTCCTGGGTATGACTTTAAACAGCACAAGTCGTGAGGTTCTAGTTCTGGAGCTTTGGGAGTGTGGAATCACCCTTCACTGCCATTACTCCCAAGAGTTTGAAAAACATTGAGTTTGTTGAGAAATGTTCGTATATAAGGTGGTGGCTAGATATCCGCTCCTATTTATAAACTCGGCGATAACCATGTGATCATACTCTAGGCCAATCACTGCAGTACTCTGCTGCTGATACAATACTTATACCAGCAGTACTGGCCATAATTACTCATAACTACTGCGACTTTCGTGGACGACGGACATAGGATTAAATCACTGGACCTTTAACAATACTCAGGATAGGACTTATTCGCAGGATAGGACTTATACGCTTACCAAAGGATTCCATAACTCAGGACTTACTTACTTTAAGCCCTTTTCAACTGGCCAAGAATGGCATTTAAAAACTTAACAGAGTTTTTAAAAATTGCATCCCCAACAAGAATGAATAAAACAAAACGTTTAAACATAAAATAACCCAACAAGGTTTGACATGCCGTAAAATCCAACCAACCAAATCACATGCTCCATACTCGACAGATTTTTGCGCCAACAGATTTTCATTTGCTTCGATTACAAGAACATTTCATAAGTGGCAGAATATTTAGAAATAAAAGAAGAATTTGAAATAATGGCCTTCCATAATTTTTTTTCAGGGAAAACTTTAGATTTCTGTAGCAGTTGAATTAAAATATAAACTCTCGTGGGGCTACGTTCATTGAAATGAAGGAGATTACATTTGTTTTCATATCCTCCTTGCTAAATCTAATTACATTCTGAACATCCTAATAATATTTAGCTTGTATAATATTCTATGAGAAATAATAAAAACTACAGAGAGAGAGAGAGAGAGAGAGAGAGAGAGAGAGAGAGAGAGAGAGAGAGAGAGAGAGAGATACACACACAGATATATATATATATATTATATATATATATATATATATATATATACTCAACCCCTAGGCACGAGCAGGATTCGACAATACCAATACCAGACAAAAGGGTGTGTATACATATCCAGTATAGAATTCAGTAGTTTGTAATAAAGTTGATATAGGAACTGAAAATCCATCGGGTAATGTTAGATGGTTAAATGCACAAGAAGAATGCAGCACAAAATCAACATTTAAAAGGAACTTAAGAGGTTTGAATATAGAGTTTTTGATTTTCTGATTACCTTACAAAGGCTGAAGAGGTTGACAAAAAAAGAGGTATTTCACACTCCGAAGATCTCCAGAATTGGAGACCCACCATGCGAATCGAGAATAGTGGGATGAATACCTTTCCCAAGTGTATTAGCGCTATGCAGCTTATTATTATAGTATGCCAGTGGTATTAGTAAAACATATATTTAGGGAATTCTAACTAGATCATCGCTATAACAATATACCCAGTTGATTTCTGAAATAATATTAATAATATTAGTAAAAAGTAATGGAAATGAGGAAGTACTTCATAATCCCCAGATCCCCTGTTGGGGTGTTAGAATGCACCGACTGCACCTCTGCAGAGGGGTAAGACTCTCCCAATGGAGCCACCCGTTGGCCGTGGGTGGTGACATGTGATGCTTAAGGATAGAACCCAGGTGGATGAGAAGTTCATGACCTGCAATACTCCACTTTGGCCCTATCTTGGGCTAGACGGGCGGTCGGAGAGGCCCCCTCCGATCAATCGGCTGGTCACATCAAGCCCTAGCACCTATATGATTGCCCCAACCCTATTGTCTTCATGACAAGCCCCAACCCCTTTTTATCATATGGGTGCTAGAAGGCGGTGGCTGAGGGTCTACATGTCCTGGGAATGACATTAAACTCTATCTGATGGTGAGGCTCGAGTTCTGGAGGTTTGGGGAATGTGGAGCACCCCTTCATCACCATTGCTCCCTGGTCCACTCTGACTCGGAGTGGTAGTACCTGTTAGGGTCCCATCTATGGGTTAAATAGAAAAATGTATTTATAAAAAATTGTATTATCCATTAAGAATTGATTTATTTCAAAACTTTATCGGCATTAAATGACCCATTGAGGTTGACATGCCGTAAAACAACAACAAACCAAACCATTCTCCAGGAAATAGGGTTTAGTGTCATAGCTCTCATCATGGTAGCTGTCATCCTATTAATGATATTAATAACATTTTTTCTTGGTTGGAATTATAATCAAACCATCATTATAAATAGACTAGAAGTGGCTACCCGGCGTCGCCTGGGTAGAGGGGGGATTTTTTAAGTTAGTCTCGCAGATCCATTATTACTTATCACCAGTGGTATCCTCGCTGGATGCCCGATAAATATCCCCACGGAAATATATAACGATATAGTAAGAAATTTCAATTCAGTGATTTACAATTTTAAAAAAAGATAAAAATGACGCAATTAATTCAATCAATTAATATTATATTTCAAAGCGAAAAAAATATACAAACAAAAGATAAATAAAATAACACGCCAATGACTTTCCCTTCTGTTGCTTTTTAAATTTGAATTTTTAAATATCTTCCCAAATATAAATCAAATCTTCATTATTTTTGCTCAAAAACCAAGCCCTGGTGATATTTAATGTGTCCTTTATATATGTATAGATAGATAGATGGTAACTACCATGCTGTCAATTATACGTGATTAATGAATGCAGAGTGATTCTATTTTCGCTTTTTTATCTGGAAGTGTATAAAGATCAGGTAATTTCTTCATATCATTCAAAATAAAAAAGATGTTTTCTCTCTCCCCCTCCTCCACATCATCGTCATTCAGCAAAATCTCCAGAATGTGATAAGTAAGTTTCTAAATTAGGAAGAGAGGAAGTTGCTTTCTTGAAGCTTTCAAAAGATTGCATAAGCTTACAACAAAGCGAAAATCGATCAGAATTAGGAATGCTCACGAATTACGTGACTGTCTAAGCTGTGACACTTTAAGGCAGGGTGCTGGGCATGCGCAGTGTTGATGGTTCTACGAGCAGGTTTATGATGATTAAACTGTAAGACAAGAAAATAAAACTGAGATTTTTTTGTTCTAACGAAGGAACAGTCATTATGCAAGCTTAATTAAATCTGGACAGGCAAAGAAAATATATATAAAAAAATTTTTTTTTAAATACATCATGCAAAGTACTTTTTACAGATACCGACAAAAACACTCAATCAAATTCAATAGTTCTGTCGGCTTTTCCTGTAGAAAACGCCAACTGCATTTCTGTAGAGGGGTAAAATCCCTCACCCTCAATGATGCCAACATTTAGCATTGAGTAGAGACACGTGGTGGCTGAACCGAACTGTCCATGACATGCAACACTTCACTTTGTGCCTTACTTAGGCTAGACAGGGTGTCGGAGAGGCCCCCTCCGATCAATCGGTTGGTCACGTTAAGCCCTATCACCTATAGTTATTTACTAAGCTTCGCTTGGATGTAGCACAAGGCCGAATGTAAGGGGCACCCAGTGAGGCTCTAACTCACTAGTCATGGTTTGCAAAACTCACTTGCTAACCATTACACCACGAGAGGTGCCCAAGCCCTATCACCTATATGATTGTCCCGACCTTATTGTTCTTATAGCAAAAACTCCACCCCTTCTTATCATATATGATGAACGAGGATATTAGTGTCATGTGTATGACGTCAAACTGCATCTAGTGGTGAGGTTCCAGTTCTAGAGATCTGTAGAGTGTAAAGTACTCCTTCATTATCATTACGACCAAACCCATTCTGACACGGGGTGATATTACCTGTCAGTGTTTCATTTATGAGTTAAGTAGATAAAAAAGGAATTTAATGTAATGGGCATCGCCGATACCCCCAACGTAAGTGACAAAGAATCGCTTGTGCCGTGCACGAGACACCCGAATGGGACGGGACCTAATTTGCATCTAAAGTGGGCGAGCCGTAATAAAAACAGGCGGTTGCTGACCCTGGTAGAATGAACCAATCGAGGAACGGTGATAGTGGTAAAATTCGGACGACTACTGTGATTGTTGCGAGAGAAGGCAGATCAGAAGAAAGAGATTACCGTGGTGGCAGACAGACTGTTGCAGGAAAGGGATTACTGTTGTTGATTGAAAAGGCTCAGTGTCAACAACTTTTTCATTAAACCAAAGCTTCTACGGCATAAACTAACCGGAGAGTTGACATGCTGTAAAATCCAACGAACCAACGAACTAACCAACCAAACAACCAACCAAATTCAAGATAAATAAAAATCTCAAGTGATAATTGTAGTATATTTGATATGGGGCATCTCATATACAATGGCCGGCAATTTTAGCTACTAGATTGTTTATAATGAGTTCAGTTCTCTGTTGGTTAGAGCATCTGCCACGGAAGCAAAAGGTGCCTGGTCTGACACCAACTCAATAAATAAGTATCATAGCTTAGATCTGTGTGGTAAAGGGAGACGTTGATGGTGGGTGTGGTGCTTTACCTCAGACTCAAAAAATATCTCTGTTCTAGCGCAAACCGAAAAAGGATAGGATCCCTCGCTGTCCGGGCTGATACTGACAATAGGCCACTTCCGACAATTTTAGTACTATTAATTGATAAAACCTTCTCTATGAATGAGATGCTAAGAAATAATCTCGCATTAGTCAACTTGGTCTGATTGATAACTGCATATTTTTATTGGAGATTTGTGTTAAAAGGGAACAAGATTTTTAAAAAAAGTCGATTAGTGTTATTTCTAGAAAATACTCGTTGATACCATTGCATTATCATTGATGGGTTGCCTATAAATTATGTACGGTAAAGCAGAGAGCTGACTGTAGGTGTTGCTCTCTGGCTCAGAAAAACAATCTCCCTGGTCTTGTGCTAGCGAAAAGAGAAATATTACCTAGCTGTCCGGCCGATACCGAATAGGCCACTCCGCCAAGTGTAGAAATTAAAATAACGGTAATTCCTGAATCATGGGAAAATACAGTGTAAGTGATTGACAAGACAACCTATTACTGACGTTGGCTCTAGTTGTACAGAGTGAAAATGGTGAGAGTAGAAAAGAAAGTTTAGCTTTGGTTGGGTGACGTAATGAAACAGACGCAAAATGGTGTCTTCGTCCAAAGGGGCCATTTCTCACGCGTGTTTGTCATATTTGAGTTGAATAAAATAAAGAGGAAATCCCAAGAAGAAAGATCGTAGAAAAATACAGAGAAAATCTATTCAGAATAGCAAATCCATACACAGAGAGACGAACACTAATTGTTGGTGAGTTTAAAAGATACATTAGCTATACAACTGTATCTGTCTGTCTCGCTCTCTTTCTGTCTGTGTGTCAGCCAGTCTCTCTCTCTCTCTCTCCTCTCTCTCTCTCTCTCTCTCTCTCTCTCTCTCTCTCTGTGTGTATGTGTCTATCTCTTTATAACTGTGTCTCTCTCTTTCCCTCTGTGTATCTCTTTCTCTCTGTGTCTTTGCTAGATATTATTGGTCAATCGAATTGATAAAAGTAGCCAATAAAATTTGTGCATGTATTTAGTTTGTATAGAAAAGTATTTCTTTGTTTTTATTCTCTCTCTCTCTCTCTCTCTCTCTCTCTTCTCTCTCTCTCTCTCTCTCTCTCTCTCTCTCTCTCTCTCTCTCTCTCTCTCTCTCTCTCTCTTTATGCTTCTGCTCTTTTTGCTTGCTAGACTCTACGTCGCATTGGTAAAAAAGAGATTTTTAGGACTCACCGTTCACGTGAACAAAATGTACACGTGACGTGGGAAAGCCCCGCATTCAATGTAAAAAAGAGAGACAATTTCTCTCTCAAATTTTGTTATGCTATTATTTTCTTTCTCTGTGTGTCTCTCTTTCTTTGCCAGATATTTTTGGTCAATCGAATTAATAAAAGTAGCCAGTATAATGTGTGTATGTATTTAGTTTGTTTAGAAAAGTATTTCTTTGTTCTTTTTTTATTATTATTATATTAGGGTTTTCCCATTGAAAAGAGGATCCTAAAAGTCCTCATCAAAAAATTACATAATTCAATTACAATCTCTTTTTCATTTTGTTTTTTTTTCTTCTTTTTTTGTGTTCATTATTCTTACATTTGAGTTTCATACACAACTCGAAATATTTTTCATTTCACTTTCTGTATTTCGCGCTAATTCCTGAATAGAAAAAAAATCACATGAGTAGTGATATATGTTAACATAACCGTTAATTGAATGAAAAGTGATGGACGAATTTTTTTATTTTATTTATCAGTTTTTGGGTTGGGGGGGAGCTTATGAAAAACAACTGGTCTCTAACATTACTAGAAATATTTTGTGTTCTTGAATAGAAAAAGTCACATGACTGGTGATGTATGTTAACATAACATTTAATGAGATGAAAACTAAACGGCCATTTTTTCTTTAATTCTTTTTTTTCATTTATTTTTTTTGGGGGGGGGCAGGGGGCTGTTTTCAATCCAACCCTCCAAGTTTTTCACTAGTCTCTTAATTGAACAACTCATGCTTGGTATACACTATAAATGTTATCTTCTGAAAAAAAAAGAAAGTAAAAAGTAAAAATAAAAAATAAATGGCTTTTCGTACAAAAGACGAGTATCAAACATTACCGGATGATGGGGATGCAAGTGTTTTAAAATCCCATCTCAGAATTAATTGTGAAAATCAGTAATAAAAAAAAAGTAAAAATGAATAAATAAAAAGTTAATATTATTTCCTCGTGATATTCTGTATTTATCCAGCTTTTTCGTTTGACGTGATTTTTAAAATAAATAGAAATATTATCTTACCCCATTAACTGCGCATGACAGGAACTTCAGCCATTCCAATAATGAAAATTTCCAGTCGTCATATATATATATATATATATATATATATATATATATATATATGACTACTGGAAATGTTCATGTCCTTTCTTAACCGAGATCAAAAAGGGATGCCTATGGTCCAATATTTTCATATAATATAACACACACACCACACACACATATATATATATATATATATATATATATATATATATATATATGTGTGTGTGTGTGTGAGTGTGTGTATTATATTATATAAAAATATCGGACCATATGACCTTTAGGCACCCCCTTTTGATCTCGGTTAAGAAAGGACATGTTTTTCATTTACACCGTCAATATCCGGTTGTTTTAACAGACGATTTTTAGATTCTTTTTAATTATAAAACTAACCCCAACCCTAACCCCTAACCCCTAACAAACAAACCGGATATTGACGGTGTAAATGAAAAACCTGTCCTTTCTTAATCGAGATCAAAAAGGGGTGCCTAAAGGTAATATGGTCCAAAATATCAATATTTTTGTGATTAATAGTAACTCAGTTCTATCCATGAATCAGGACATCAAATAGGCTCTCCTTGTTCCGATCAATCAATGCCACAAGCCAGGAGGAATTATTTCTTCTCCTTAACAATGGCAACACCGGTTATTATTAAGGAACGGCTTTGCTTTTATAGTCGCTATGATTTGACTGTTATATCCTCTTAGCAAGATGAATTCCCAAATACCTCAACCACCTCTGCATATGTAGATTGCTCTATGAACAACAATAAAGCGATGGGCACAGCCACTTTAACTGAGAAAATTGAAAAAACGAAATCCCCCAAAAAGAAATCTGGATCTTTAGCGATGATGCCCATGCAATAGATTTAACACTCAACAATATGATAATTTAGTGATTACAACGTTTGATAAAGTTACTTAAGAGCTATTGCTAAATAGTTCGATTTGTAAAAAGTATAATAATAATAATAATAATAATAATAATAATAATAATAATTGAACTCTTTCGTTCCCTCTTATTTTTTTCTTTACCTCTTTTCATCTTTTCATCATGTTCGGTTTAAAGCAGATTAGCGTTATCACTTCCGCATGCTCCCCTTCTCTCTCTCTATTTCCCTACTCTTTTTCTTTCTTTCTTTCTTTCTTATTATATTTTTCCGTATAGCATATCCTTTTTCCCTTTTCTATCTTTATAATAAAAACGGAATGGTCTATACAAAACTAACACATTCCTATATACTCAAACACTAACAATAACCACAATGTGAAACATGTCAAACACCTTTGGCTGTTAAACACTTATTCATGGAATTCAGGTTTTTAGCTCACATCAGAAGTCGTTCTTTTACTGCAAACAATATGAAAAATTTATTTGAAAATATCAACATGGAGAACATTCTGTCCTTTTTGGGAGAAATAAAATTATACCATAGAATATAAACATGAACTTAATCAATACCATACAACATGATCCCCAATGGTGCTAACACATTGTTAAAACCAATTACTACAAAAGTATAAATATAAATACACAACATATATTACTTCCTAACTGTTAGGCCTGATATAGCCCTGGACGGGTTGATATGCCGTTAAAATCAATCAACCAACCAACCATCCGTTCAAATGCCTGTTGTGATTAGGAATCTTTCCCAGTCTAGAACAGTCATTTTTCAATGGGGGTCTGTAATATTATGAGTTATGAAAGGCAGTGACTAAAATTATTTCAGAGGGGGTATTTTAAGACATATATATTTACCAACCCCTCCACACCAACAGGATGTGACACAAGATCAATTTCTTTGGCGGAGTTTAACAGGTTTGGATTCAGAGTTTTCCTTCTCCAAGATTGGTTACCTATCGAAGGTTAAAGAGTCCAGTCTGCCCTAATATTTACCCATAGCTCGAGGGAGAATATATGGATTCATACCTTTCCCAAGGGTATTAGCGCTATGTGAAATGCAAACTGCCTTGTCCGGGATTTGAACTCGGGTCGACGAGTCCATTTCCTACTACTCTAACCATTACACCGCGCACCTCCATAAAGTATTTGGAGACATAAACTGGTGAGTAAATCTGTATATCATCAGGAAAATATACATAAATGAAGAACTGTTTTATCCTGCCGGATTTAGGTTTCGTTCTATTTATTTAATGACATATCAACTCGTTATAGGTTATTTAATGTCGAAATTGTATTTCTGTCAAACTAATAATGCATAACATAACCAAGTTTGTTAGCAGTATCCTAAAATCCAGTCTCATTTTGCTTGTTATGTTGTACTTGTGGAGACTACCCAACTACTACAAAAGCGCCCTCTGTGGTGTAATGCGTAGCAATTCATTTTAATAGAGTCATTGAGTTAAATTCCCACCGACTCCTCCCACTACCTGTGCCAAACTAAAATAAGATTACTAAATGACTATCATAAACAATATGTAGTCCACGTGCGATAGAATAACTAATTATTTGAATATACTGTAATTGACGGCATATAAGACACACGGGTATATAAGACGCACCCCTCCCCTATTTCAGCAGGTTAGATTCAAGAAAAAAAGGTTTTAGTGTATTTAAGCATATATTGTTGAAAACTGTCTAGCTGTGCATTGCTCAAGCAGAAACATAGCTGTATAAAAGCAATTTGGCAGTATACGCAAGTGATAAGCATACACAAGACATCTCAATAGCAGGAAATAATCATAATAATAAAATTAATGATAATAAAACAATAAAAAGACGCAGGGTAATTTTTTGAGTCAAAATTTTGGAAAAAGAGTGGGTCCTATATAGCGTCAAACAATGTATCGAGATAAGATGGAATAAATGAAAACAAACGACCAAATGTTTGGTTTTTTTTATTAGCTCTGAATTTATTTAATCTAAAAATTACTTTTTGGGCAGCCATTTTTTCTTGTTTTAAAGATTTGTCAAATTTGAATCATCAAGTGGATTAAAATCTTCTTACCAACCCAACAATATTGGTACTCTTAAATATAAAATAAATTCAAATTATCCCAACATATTAACCCCAATTTCATGATCATTCTTATCTGATTACAATCGTAACTATTTTCAATGTTCCATAACATTTTAATTGAACTTTTTATGTGTCATTAAGTATTTGACTGCAGACAACCACCCTGTCGTCTGGGGCGTTAGAATGCACCGACTGCACCTCTGCAGAGGGGTAAGACTCCCCCAATGGGAACACCCGTTGGCCGTGGGTGGCGACCCGTGATGCTTAAGGATAGAACCCAGGTGGATGAGCAGTTCATGACATGCAATACTCCATTTTGGCCCTATCTTGGGCTAGACGGGATGTCACCTCAAGCTCTAGCACCTATATGATTTTCCCAACCCTATTGCCCTTATGGCAAGCCCCAACCCCTTTTTATCATATGGATGCTAGAAGGTGGTGGCTGCGGGTCTACATGTCCTGGGAATGACGTTAAACTCTATCTGATGGTGAGGTTCCAGTTTTGGAGGTTTGGGGAATGTGGAGCACCCCTTCATCACCATTGCTCCCTGGTCCACTCTGACCCGGAGTGGTAGTACCTGTTAGGGTCCCATCTATGAGTTAAATAGAAAAATGTATTTATAAAAAAATTGTATTATGCATTAAGAATTGATTTATTTCAAAACTTTATCGGCATTAAATGACCCACTGAGGTTGATATGCCGTAAAACAAAACAAAACAAACAAACAAACAAACTGCACACAACCATATGATATCAAGTGTTCTTATCTAATACTGTTACAATTTTTGTGGCTATCCTCTCGGCTTCAAGCAAGAGCTCTGTCCAGCGGAGATCCTTTGAGTCAAGTAGAGCGCGATTCTTAGTGAAGAATCCTTTGGTTGTTCCTTGGTGCTCCTCAGTCTTGCAGTCTTACAGGTCCTTCGTCAATGATTGCAAATGGTGGTCTCTCAGTATCAGCCGATTAAGTAGTCAACCAAACATGTCTTCGGGCTGTTGATTAGCTGAGGTTTAAAGCACGTGACCTCGCTTAGTCTATAGATTTGAGTGGTGGTTTGCAGCACGGCTTATATCAACAAATATTCCAACAAATACAAGTAATTTTCAAACCGATCGATTAGGCCCATAGATAGGACCATAATGGTTACCAGCACTTCGGGTCTGAGTGGATCTGAGAGTAATGCTAATGAAGAGTTAACTCCAAACTACCAAGCGGATTGGAACTGGAGTCTCACCACCAGATACAGCTTATAGTCATACCAAGGGATCTTACTACTGTATAAAGGATATAATCGGCTTATTCCAACTAAGATCAATTTCTTAAGTGGAATTTCACAGGTTTGAATTTTGAGTTTTCCTTCTCTTAGATAGGTTGCCATATCATGATTAAAGAGCCCGGCCTGACCTATAATTTATCAATACCTGGGGGAGAATCGTTGGATGCATACTTTTGCAAAGATTATTAAGGCTATGTGAAATGCAAATAGCCTCATCCAGGATTTGAACTCGGGTCACAAAGTTCATTTCTTACAATGATAACTGTTGCACAATAAGCGCCCACGCGATGAATGATAAAATCTGGCTGATCGTAAAGGCTTAGATATCTGAAATGACATTGAATCACAAGACTCTTCTGCTGTGTAGATCGCTAATTGTAGTCCAATCAGATTAGATAAAAGAGACACTTAGGAGATCTGGCTGTGTAATGGCCTAAGTTGGCCCGGCTCTACACGAGATTTGTTAAAACTTGCTTACAATAATTCTAAATATCACACAGAGAAGGAAATATTAATTCGTTTTTGTGCATCATGTTTGTTAGAACCAGATTTGAGCCAATTCTTCCAAGATAATTGACGTTGCATTATTTCTGCTGAGTCAATTTGAGCGGGAAACCGTTTTCACAAGGGCGGCCATTATGGATTTACAATAAATGTAAGCGATTAGAGAAAGAAAGCTTTTGTTAGATACAGTGTGACGACAAAAGAAATAAACACCTTAAAATGTCTTTTAAAAATACTATCTAAAATATCATTGGATTATGTAATCGTTATGGGAAATGGACACGGCAACACGAGTTCAAATCCTAGACGAGAATTGTAGTACTTCAGATAGCGCAAATACCGTTATAAAATGTATAAATCCAACTATTCTATTTACGACTATGGGTAAATAGTAGGGCAGAGTGGACTCTTTAATTTTAGCATGGCAATTAAAGAGTCCACTCTGTCCTACTATTGGACCATATCACCTTTAGGCACCCCTTTTGTGATCTCGATTCGTGGGGACATTTTTTTTACATTTACACCGTCAAAATCCGGTTAATTGTTAACAGACGATTTTTAGAGTTTCTTTTAAATTATAAAACCAACCCCAAACCCTAACCTCTAACCTTATCCTAACTCTAACTCTGAGCTCTAACCCTAACCCCTAACCCTAACCCCTTACAAACAATCGGGTTTTGACGGTGTAAATGAGAAAAGTGTGCCCACGAATCGAGATCGCAAAAGGGGTGCCTAAAGGTCATATGGTCCAATAGTAGGACAGAGTGGACTCTTTGATTTTAGCATGGCAGCCGGTAGGATTTGAAACGAGGTCGCAAATATGTGGCATCTAGTGAGGATTGAAATCAGTTCATTAGTTATGGATCTGCGAGACTATCTTGCTAACAATGTAAGTAGTTTACGAGTATGTATGTATGTACGGGAGAATAGTAGTATCAAAAGGATAGCTAAACAATTGAAACTATTCTCCCTTCAGCTATGGGTAAATAATAGAGAAAACAGGGCTCATTAATCTTGATAAGGCAACTGTTAATCGAGAAGGAAAATCTGTTAAAATTTTCTTTTGAAATTGACCTTGACTCGTATCTTGATATTACGGAGTGGTTGGTAAATAAATAAATATATATATTGGTTTGGAGGTTGATTTTGAAGTCTATCACAATGCAGGTGTAAAGAAAAAATAATAAGGTAACAATGGTGTTGTTTGTTATCCTGTAATTTATTCTTGATATTTCAAGATAAAATCTCCTTTTCAGAAGAATACTGGAACTGAAGTCGTTGTCGTCTTGTTATGGCATTTCTAGTTAAATGAATTTTTTTTAAAAATGTTACAGATGGTATTTTTTATAACTGTATTCTCGTGTTGCATGTTTACGTGAATGCGGGTTTTTGTTTGTACGTGTGCGAATGTTGTCATGCGCGTGTGCATGCAAATTCGTGTCGACTGTGACGTTATGACTGTATCAACGCGCATGTGTGCGTATGAATAACCTGTATCCACGTGCGTATGTGCGTATGAATTAGCGTATTCGTGTTTGCTGGCCATGGTGCAGGGAATACAGTCATCATATTCTTGCCCCCACTAACAATATTTCGTGTTGGATGTAATATAAATCATTTAATCATTTCTTATTGTAATTATTATTATTATTATTATTATTATTATTATTATTATTATTATTATTATTATTATTATTATTATTATTTATTTGTTTACTTGTTTATTTATATCTAATTCAATTTATTTTTAATTTATTTAAAAAAAATATTTTTTATACATATATATATATATATTTAATTCTTTCATATTTACCTTGTCCATATGTGTGTATGTGTGTGTATGTATGTGTACAGGTTAACAAACAACACCATTGTTACCTTATAATTTTTTCTTTACACCTGCATTGTGATAGCCTTTAAAATGAACCTCCAAACCAACATATACACAATGTTTCAAGCAAATTATAATACTCTCTTATATATATATATATATATATATATATATATATATATATATATATATATGCTCTCGTAACCCGGTAGAGGTGAAACTTTTAAAAACTTTCACTTTTTGTGGGGAGTATATAATCCCTCTGCAGGGGATAGAGTGCTTATTCTGACCCCCGCTAACATCAAATACGATAAATACAATATAGTTCCTAACATAGGTGTGTCTCTACACACCCCAGAGCCCAGAAGCGGAGCCATAATACTGGATGCAGTATGGTACCATACAAAGGATTTTTTTTTATATGTGTTACCCTTCTGCAGGGGATAGTGTCAGCATATTCTTGCCCCCACTAACAGGACACACAATAAAGATTATCTGGTTTCTAACATAGGAATGTATCCGCATTTTCCAGGTCCTTACTACTGGATTCAGGTTAGTATACAACCCAGCATCATTTGTGTGTAGTACCTTATCCCTATGCAGAGGATATATTCAGCATACTCTGATCCCCTTTAACATTACACTCAAAAATTTTTTCTGGTTCTTAACACAGGAGATTCTACTCCGCCCACAGCTCTAGAAGTGGAGCCTTGAAACTGGACGCAGTTTAGTGTCGTACTAAGGATTTTTGTGGAGATTGTTTTACCCTTCTGCAGGGAATACAGTCATCATATTCTAGTCCCCACTAACATAAAGATTATCTGGTTTACACTCTTCATAGTTCTCGATACAGTTTAATGCCATACCAAGGATTATTTGTGAAGATTGTCTTATCCTTCTGCAGGGAGTACAGTCATCATATTTTGGTGCCCGCTAACTTCACATACGATAAGGATTAATCGGTTCTACATATAGGAGAGACACTCCAATCACCAGAGCTCCAAAAGTGGGACCTTACTACAAGATACAGTTTTTTGTCATTCCAGCGATTTGTTTGTGAGAAGTGTCTTAACCTGCTGCAGGTGATACAGCCAGCATATTCATGCCCCCACTAACAGGATTTAGGATAAAGATTATCTGGTTCCTAACATAGGAGGGTCTCCATACACACTAGAGCTCCAACAGTGGAACCATAATACTGGGTACAGTTTTGTGCCATACCTAGGGGTTTTGTGGGGGGGTACCCTTCTGCAGTCAGAATATTCTAGGCCCCCACTAACAGGATATAGGATAAAGATTATCTGGATCCTAACATAGGAGTGTCTCCATACATCCCAGAGCTCCAACAGTGGAGCCATAATACTGAGTACATTTTTTGCCATACCTAGGGGTTTTGTGGGGTGTGTTACCCTTCTGCAATCAGAATATTCTAGGCTCCCACTAACAGGATCTACGATAAAGATTATCTGGTTTCCTAAAAGTCCTGTGTCAGGCAGTGTAGAGATTTACACTGGATTATATTAGAGACAGGAGAGAGAAATGTTAAGAACCTTTGATGTATTCTGAACTTCTCCAGGAAAGACACTAGACGTAAAGGAATCAGAAGAATAGACCCCCATGAATCAAATAACGGTTTCTGTTCAGAATTCCTGGAAGCTTATCAAATACAACAGACAGAATATAAAGGCCAGAACCTAAAGAAGCCAGTGATAAAGATATTAAATTTATGTCTGAAATACTTAGAAGCGTTATCTAGATGTTATTACTGCTGTAACTACCTACCAACTTTTATCATCAGAATTTGGTGTACATCACACTAAAGCAGAGGAGATGTAATATAATGGATTAATTAGTTAGACATTTTCAATTTCTAAATACACTACCAGAAATAATATGGGTACGCTCGATAGGAAGAACTTAAATTTGCATCCTCTGAATAAGGGTAAGACTCCCACTCCCCCAAAAAACATGTGTTATATACTCATATACACATACCCATGTTGGGTACATACACAAGTGTTCATTTTAATGGAGAGAGGAGAGAGATAGACACAGGTAGATAGAGAGATATGCATTTTGCATTACTTACTTCTTTGGCCATTTGGTGATCTCTAGTCGTTTCTATTCTTCCTCTCCATGTTGAATTCTATTTCTAGATTCCTGTTGTATGTTCGTCTTTGATGCATTCCTTCCTCTTGGTCAGTCTTTTTCCCAAGACATTCATCAAACAAGAACGCCATCTTATTTCTTTAAACTTTTATTTACTTAACTAAAATCCTTCTTCTAACTAACACAACGCGCGTGTGTATTTGATCCCAGCTAAGGCAGACATCTTTTTTGTCTGTCGTTCAAGCTGAAACAGCGAGTTCTCTCGGTCCCACGTGACTTCACGTACTTCGCAGGCTTTCTGTAATATTCCATGGAGAGTCCCGCCCGTGATATGAAAAAGGGTCATCCCTTCAGAAATACAGGGTGTTGACAATAATCTATGCATAGATTATGTAACACATTGAGTACATATATATCCAACGTTTTTTTTGTTTGACATTATGGAATAGGTGTTAAATGATGTTTATTTACCTTTTTATTCCTAAATATTTTCGGGAAAAATTCCCATCATCAGAGGGAATATATATATTATATATATATTATATATAATATAATATATAATATATATATATATATATATAAACTACTAAAAGTAGATTATGTAACACATTGAGTACATATATATCCAACGTTTTTTTTGTTTTTTTTTTACATTTCTGGATCAGGAATGTTTTTTTCCCTTTCTTCATGTATTCAGTTATGCTAGCTTCCCGTATAATTTTACTCAATTGCCGAACAATCTGCCGTGGATGTGCGTGAATTTTTAAAACCAAAATCTATGAGTCGCTGCCCCTTCTGCCGACTTTAACCCGAGTCTCACATAAAACAATAAATTTTACTTCTTTCTGTGGTCTCAGTGGGGGCATGCCCGTATCCGGTTCTTAGATTTCTTCGAAACCCACCGAATGTTTAAGAAGGCACTAGATTCAACCTGAAAACTCGTTATTTATTTATCTTTGTCTAAGCACTAACAGTGCTCTTAGCAATTTATCGGGTTCAATACCGGCCCTTGTCAACTCAGCGTACGAGTAGCACAGTGCGGTAAAGTGAGGAGCTGATGGTAGGTGTGGCGCTCCACCTCAGATGCCAAACAATCTCCTTGGTCTAGCGCTAGTGAAAAGGGGATAGATACCTTCGCTGTCTGGCTGATATCGAATTTAGGCTCCGACGACGACTTTAATTACTTTGCTTATATACTCCTTGTTCTGGGTATATAATGGGGAGAAAAGTATTTCTATTATGAGAAAATGATATTGGAGGGTATCCGTGGTTATACACTCATAAATCTTTCTTACTTATTTGAGTTGCTGGCTTCATGGCTGGAATTCTTTTCTTCTGTTTCTTGTGTTCTGTAATCTATTATCTGTTGCTATCTTCATTTTTCTAACTGGTTGACTGGTCTGTTTTTAAGATGCTGGTCTTATCTGTGTCTTTGGTTTCAAGATGCTAGTTCGCCAAGGTTTCCATTAGTTCACTCAGAGACAATACGAGGCATACATTTTGAGTTATTACATCCTTATTCATAACCAGAACTTTTTAAACTTAGGATCCTTCAATCGCATGCGTGGAGTAAGCGGCTTAACTGACTCAATTAACTTACAAAGCTAACTAGGCCTTCTTTCCTACAAGTCTATGTAACCGGAATGAAGATTACCCAAAGGTTATTTAATGCCAATCATCTAATCCACCTCCGATTCTGAATTTCAACAATCATTGAATTCAAAATCTACACTAATTGCCTAAAAAACGACGGTGATTATTAATATCAAACATTCTAACGTGACTCATTCCCAGACGAATTTTCAAAGAATTCCCTCCGTCTTTCTATCAGCCCCTTAGTCTCCTAAAAACATTATTTTCTTTCTTTTTCTGTATCTTTCTCTTTCCATCGAATTTAAATGCACTGTTTCAACCAGTTTTACTCAACATTAACCTTTTATATACATGATATATATGTAAAGTAAAGTCGTCGGGGCGGCCGAATTCAGGGGTAAATATAAATACCACCACAGGATTTCTCATAAAATCCTACTTTATAAAAGTTTTGTTTAATTCTGATACAGGGCTTTGTCTATCTATCTATCTATCTATCTATCTATATATATATATATATATATATATATATATATATATATAAGTAAAAAGTAAAGTCAACGGGGCGGCCTAAAGTTGGTATCAGCCAATCAGCGAGGGAGTCTATCCCCTTTTCAATAGCACTAGACCAAGAAGATTATCTTAGCGTCTGAAGTGGAGTACCACACCTACCATCAGCTCCTTACTTTACCGCACAGATCTCTGTGCTACTCATACGCTGAGTCGGTGAGGACCGGTATCGAACTAGGAACCTTGTGGTTTCAAGCCGAACGCTCTACCGACTGGGCTAACCCGGCCCTATAGATATACACTAATGATATAAAAAGAAAAGAATATACAAACGGGAACCAAGTTATAGAAATATACACATATTATTCTGCGTACAAGTAGAATGTGAAAGGTTTACAAAAGTGGAAAAGTGCTTACTCGATGAGCGTTGTTAATACCGTCACGTGGCTTTACCGTTCCCTGGCACGGTCCGGGATAACGTATTCCTATAGTTAACGGAACATTTGCAAAAATATGTCAATAATAGAAGGCGTTTGTTGTGTAATGGTTATCGTCGTACAAAAAGGACACGGTGACACGTGTTCAAATCCCAGACGAGGCTTTTTTGCTTTACACATATTGCTGAAACTCTTCATAAAGTTATGCATCCAACTATTCTCCCCCCAGCTATGGGTAAGTATTAGCGCATACTGTACTCCTTAACCTTGGTCTAGAATAAGGAACAAGTCTGATTTTTTTTTCTCTCGTAGATTCTTTTAAACCCAGCTTAATAACTGACCTTGTGTCACATCCTGCTCGTATGGGCAATTTGGGTAGATGCATAGATAATAGTTTTCTAGTATTGTCATGTTACAACTGACTAAGCCCTACAGGCCAAACTAATTATCTAAGGGAGATAATTATTCATAGTCTGCCTACACCAGAAACCACAATCTGTGAACTAAGTACGAATTTTGATAAATGGTCTTTGCGTTTGACTACCCTAATGAATTCATACGTACATGTATGTTGTCCTCTCACCAGATATGATAAAGTATCTTGTCACTGATATTCTGCGGTGTTTGACGTCAAACAACAAGAGTTCTTGAATTAACCAATTGCCCTCATATTAATAACCATTCGAATAATTTATCGTAAAAAGCTGTCACCCAACGGTCAAATCGAACAGAGACTAATTTGGACGATTTATGCGAATATGAAACCCTTTTGTCTAGTTGCTGGTGGATGTAAGTCTAAATATATCAGTTAAACCTAGTGATGAATCTATACTGTTAAATCTTTACAATAATGAATAAATGCAGTGTTTTTTTTTATTGGTATGCTTGGCGCTAGGCAGGTCGGTTGGTTGGTTGGTTTATTGGCATATCAACTCTTGCGTGTCAGTTAATACCAAATTATATATAATATATTAATAATTTGAAGGCAATTACAATGCGTGTAAAAAATAAAAACAAAAAGATGTTATTTTTGTCTTATCGATTTAAAAAAAAAACTTTATCTTCAGAGACGAAAATCAGAAATGAACGTGCTTAAGTTTTTTTTTTGCGTGGTTATACTTTTTTTCTTCTTTTCTTTTTTTTCTCTTCTTCTTTTTTCTTTCTCCTCCCTTCCCCCTTCTTTATGTTATGAATGAAATGGGCGAATAATTGTATTTTCTTTTTTTTTTGTTTGAATATTTTTTGAGAACGAATGTTTAAAATCCTACCTTGCATATATATCCAATAGTGAATATTGCAACAATGTAGCCATGTACATTTCAAAACTAAAAACGGTCACGTAGGAAAATTCTTATGCTTAGCTTTTATTTTATTTTTCTTTCTCTTTCTCTCTTTGTTTTTATTCATTTTCTTTCCCTCCCTTCTCTAATTTTCAATTTTTTTTCAGTTGTAAAAAATAAAATGTATTAATTTAATTATATGGACCAGTAAATAAGTAAATAAAAGATTACCTTTAATTATATATTATTAGAATTGAAGGAAAATTTAAGAAAAATATGTTTTATGAGTATATTTTTTTTTACATTTTAAATAGATTAAGTATTATATATTAATTATATATTAAAATATTATATAATAATTATATATTAGGATTGACGCAAAATTTGAGAAAACTATGTATTATGAGTATTTTCTTTTCAAATATATATATATATATATATATATATATATATATATATATATCAATGTGTATGGTTGGCACTATTTTACTTGAAGAAGCAGTAGTAATCCAATGTACAGTGTTATTTGAAGTGTGCTCAATATCTGTGATAGAGCGTTAATAGATAAATAAATAAATAAATATAAGTTTTGATTTATATTTATTAGCATTGGACAATTTTGCTACCATTGGTTTCTTGCTCTGCGGCAGTCATCAGGCAACGAAAGTGTTTTTAATATATATATATATATATATATATATATATATATATATATATATATAGATTCTTGTTAGTATTTTTTTCTTTTATTTGCCTTTTATTTGTTTTCATTACGTTTAATCCGACATTATTTTGTTTTTAAACATTTTGTGATTAATTATCTAATATATTCTTTAATAATTGTTTAATATATCATTCTTTGATAATTTTCTTCACTTTGTTTTTAATCATACTTTTAACTAATTCTTTAATATATTCGTTAATTATTCTTTAATATATCACTTATTTATATCCTAATAATATTTTAGCTTTTCCTATGGAAAATGGTTGGTAAAAAATGTTAACACCTTTCAGACACCACCCTGTCGTCTGGGGTGTTAGAATGCACGGACTGCACCTCTGCAGAGGGGTAAGACTCCCCCAATGGGGCTACCTGTTGGCCGTGGGTGGTGACCCATGATGCTTAAGGATAGAACCCAGATGGATGAGCAGTTCAGGAGTTGCAATACTCCACTTTGGCCCTATATTGGGCTAGACGGGCGATCGGAGAGGCCCCTCCGATCAATCGGCTGGTCACGTCAAGCCCCAGCACCTATATGATTTTCCCAACTCTATTGCCCTTATGGCAAACCCCAAACCGTTTTTTCATATGGGTGCTAGAATTAGGTGACTGTGGGTCTACATATCCTGGGAATGACGTTAAACTCTATCTGATGGTGAGGTTACAGTTTTGGAGATTTGGGGAATGTGGAGCACCCCTTCATCACCATTACTCCCTGGTCCACTCTGACCCGGAGTGGTAGTACATGTTATGGTCCCATCTATGGGTTAAATAGAAAAAAATATGAGTTTATAAACAAAAATTGTATTATCCATTAAAAATGAAATTATTTCAAAACTTTGTCGGCATTAAACATTTTTGAATACCAAATTACCAATAGAAGTATACGGCATAAAATAACCCAAGGGGTTGACATGCTGTAAAACCCAACCAACCAAACCCAATCTTTCGCCCTAAAATAGCGTGTGGATTTTATTGAATTTTGGTCTCCATCGACTTTCCTTTATGAAAGGACGTGTGGTCGGTCGTAGTATAAAAACATACATAAATACAAATTGATCTATTAATAATGGAGATGATGTCTGTATTTCTGTCTGTAACAAAAACTACGTCACAGATTACGTCACAATATTCTTATGCTATATACACCCAACATTTGTGTAAGCAATTTAAAACAAATTTTTTACTCTCGTCCTTTTTTTTTTTTTTTTTTTTTTTAAGTTAAGTAAAAAGTTTACAAACAGATAAATAAATACAATTTTGTGTAAAATTGATGTGGAAAATATTCAAAATAATTCTTTGATTATTAGATGCACACAACATTTTATTTGAGAGGGACGGGGCTCAGTTTTCATTTCAAATTGTTTTATTATTTTTACTCCTTTAATAAATATGAGGATTTTGCTTACTTATGATACAAACCCTCTGACATTGAATTTTTAACTCCTACCTTCTCAGGCAATGTCTTTCAAAAATTAATTTTTACGACGCCCGTATTTTCTGTTGCTAGTATACATAAAATATATTTTTATTTGTTTCTTTGTTTTGTTTTATGGCATGTCAACCACGGTGGGTCATTTAATGCCAGCGATGTTTTGAAAGATTCGGAGCAATAGTTAATAGAAACATTTTTAAACACAATTTTTTTGTAAACAAAATTTCTATTCAACCCACAGATGGGACCTTTACAGGTACTACCACTCCATGTCAGAGTTCTCCAGAGAGCAATATTGATAACTTTCTCCAGACCTCCAGAACTGGAACCTCACCATCAGAGTTTAACGTCATACCCAGGACATGAAGACCCTCAGTCACCGCCTTCAAGCACCCATATGATAAAAAGGGTTGGGGCTTGCCATAAGGGCAGTAGGGTCGGGAAATCATAAAGGTGCTAGCGTTTTACGTGATCAGCCGATTGATTAGAGGGGGCCCGTCTAGCCTAAATAAAAGTCAAAGTGGAGTGTTGCATGTCATGGACTACTCAGCCACCAGGGTTCTATCCTTAAGCATCACGGGTCGCCACCCACCTCCAAGAGGTGACCCCATTTGGAGGGGGATCTTACCCCTCTGCAGAGGAGCATTGTACAAACAAACATTGTACAAACAAACATTCAGGCCTACAGACATACATTCATAATATTTCTTTTATATCTATGGATTCTAACATAAAATATATCAACAATGACCCGATCGCTGTACAAACAAACATGCAGATATACAGACAGACATACAGTATCTTTTTTTTATATCTATAGATTCCTGCATAAAATATATTAACAATCGCCCGGCCGTTGTACAAACAAACATTCATATATACAGACAGATACACAGAATCTTTCTTTTATATCTATAGATTTCTGCATAAATTGGACACATGGCCTAGTGGATAAGATAGTTAGGTTAAGACAGTTCTAAGGGACAGTTATCTCTGGATTCCGGGTTCAATCCTGAGTAGAGGCAGTAACATAGAAAAATAATTAACACAACTCCTACCCCAGCTATGGTTAGCGGAATGAGAACAGGATACCCCCGTGGACTAAATAAAGGGTTAGGTTCAAAGTTCTGTGATTGCCCTCGATTACTACAAGAAAGTTCCCAAGTTCTAAAAGAAGGTTCCCGAGTCCGAGAAGGTTCCCGAGTCCGACAAGAAATACCTAAAGAAGGCCGGATGGCATATCGGCCGAAACGTTGTACAAATAACAATGAATATGGGGACAATAGTCCGAATAAAGCAGATAATAATATTCTAACTTGTTTAAAATCACAATGTTTGACATTCTTAACAATCACTCATAGTTTTCACTTGTGGTACATGCACGGTTTTCTCTTTGACACCTGTTCGTCTTTGAAAAGCATAGATTTGTAACTGGAAGGTCTTTTTCTTCTTCTCTAGAGTGCAGGTCTTGGCAAGGTTATACAAAAGACGGAAAATGGCTCTTTCAGCAATTCTCTCTTATTCACATCATTGCTATTGTCAAAGAATAGGTCAATAGAGTTTAGCGTCAGTCTTTTAGCAGGTGTTGAAGACAATGAAATAGTTGAAGGTGCTATGGCTTTCCCTCCAAACCAATTCTTTAACCGTATCTCATTTAATAAATACTTTCAAAAAGGTGTTCTATTGAAAGTGATTAGTTGGTTGGTTGGGTTTTTCGGCGTGTCAACCCTTGCTGGGTTATTTTACGCCCAGAATATTTTGTTTATTCATTCTTGATGGGTATTCAATTTTTAACTCAATTTTAAAACTCAATGTTTCTATTCAACTCTTCTGTCCTATACCACCTCATTCCACCCGGCCAGAAGTCACATATTCCTAATCTACCCCAAATGATAGCCTTTTAAATGTAATATTAAACATATTTCTTCGGCATCAAATGATCCGACAAGGGTTGACAGGCCGTAAAAATCCAACCAACCAACCTTTGTTTAAATCTAATATTAAACATATTTCTTCGGCATCAACTGATCCCGACAAGGGTTGACATGCCGTAAAATCCAACCAACCAACCAACCAACCAACCGACAAAAACAGTGTTGTGAATTTGACGATACACACAGATAACACTCTCATGGGAATTCAGCTATAGTCACACACAGCAATGGATCTGCGAGACTAGCTTGCCAGCCATTACACCATGATAGCACGCCTCTTTCTTTACACAACCCGTTTGCCTCGGCTAGGATGTGACACAATTTTGCAAGTATGGAGCATCAGCGAGGATGTGACTCGGAGTGGTATATCCTTTTTCGGTCCCATCTAAGCGGTAAATAGAAAAATGAGTTGAAAAATGCTTTTAAAAATGAATTTTGAAAAACTAATACCCATCAAGAACGAATAAAACAAAACGTTTTTGCATAAAAACCCAATTAGGTTGACATGCCATAAAATATAACTAAACTAACCAGCAATGAGGATAAACTCGATATATCAGTATCAACTAGAATAGATCTAGTATAGCTGATAAGGCACTAGCCTAGTTAACCAATTAAACATTAGGATACGCATAATTTGCCACTAATATTATTAGTTATGTCTTTTCTTCTTTCTTTTCTACAAAACTAGACCTAAAAAACAAACAATTATGTCTGAATAAGTCTGTAGGAAGCAGTGGATTCGACAGAAAGTTACCCAAGCGAAATCTGCAAACATATATTCGCGTCCATGTAATCTAAGAGGAAAGCGATTACTCACTGCCAAACATTACTTAAATTAAAAATAAAGGAAAGTCCCATTATTTTGTTATATTTCGGTACCTATGACGGAAACATTATATTTACTCGAAACCACAATAATGAAAAAAACTTTATGGCAACAAATAGAATCACTGTTTGTCTGTCCGCACATTTTTAGTATCTTCTTTTTTTTTACTACGAAAATATACTTGCCAAGCATTAAACTTCTTTTCTTTCTTTCTTCTAAGATGCAAATGACAGATTCTTGCTTCAATACAAGGAATCCTTTTGCTTTTTATAGCATGAAAAATGTTCCTGCTCTGGCCAGATTAAATAACTGAGGATCGTTTCGTTTTAGAAAATTAATTAAAATACGTCCACAACCTCCGTGAACGATTGTAGTACATCCATTCTATGGATTATGCAAAATTTGTGGTCTGGCAGGAAAATAATATCTTGTTGCTTCGTCGTTAAAAGGATTTTGGAAATTTCCGTTTTACTTAGTCTCGTTTGCGTTTGTTTTATTTGTATAAGGTATATTATTCTTTATTGTTTATTTTAAATGTTCGAATTGATAATTTCTTTAAATGCTGTATTTTATAATCAAAAACTAATTTTTTAAATTCTTTTGGTTTTTAATTGCCTTTTATTCTATAATACACATTTACTTATACACACATTTTATTTACATCCGCCCCGTCGGCCATGGGGCGTTAGATCAACCGGACTGCACCGTCTGTAAGAGTAGACGCCCCAATGGGTCACCTGTTCCGTGCGATGCGACCGATTGATGCTTAAAGGATAGAACGCCAGGTGGAAGAAACGGAAGGGGGGGGGGCCCACAGGTTCGACTTGCATATTCCACTTGGCCCTATTCTTTACTTGAGACGGGCGGTCGGGAGAGGCCCCTTTGATTCATCGGTGGTCACTCAAGCCCAGCACCTACATGATTTCCCAAACCCTAATTGCTTATGGCAAGCCCCAACCCTTTTATAGGTGCTAAGGCGGTGGACTGCGTGGTTACATCATCCTGTGGAAATGACGTAATACTCTATCTGATGGTGATGTTCCAGTTTTTAGTTTTGAGGACATGTGGACACCCCTACATCACCATTGCTTCCTGGGCCAACTCTTACCCCGGAGTGTAGTACCTGTTAGGGTCCCATCTATGGTTAAAAGGAAAAAGTATGTATAAAAAAGAATTGTATTTCCACTTAAGACATTCATTTGAATCAGAACTTCATCGGCATTAAATAACCAACTTGGGTTATATGCCGTAAACAAAAAGAGGCAAACATTTATTACACACGTTAGATTAATTCATTCCTACGGATTACTGGGACAGAGAAGAATGCCAAACAGACGTGCTGGAACGAGCAAACACGTTACGCATGTTCGTCATCATGCTAGTGAGAGAAGCTTACGCTCTGTTCATGGCGATCCTCCCAAAACCTACTGTTAATGGGCGGAGTAGAAGGCCCCGTACGGCGTAAGAAGACACGGCCACACTTTAAATACATCTGCAAGAAGGACATGAATACATGCCATTCAAACCAACATATAGGCAGGTTGGTCGCACAAATAAGCGGCCATTAGCGCTCCTTCGTCAGACAAGGGACAAAAAGGAGAGGAAGTGAAGCCTCACGAATAAGAGAAGCCTAAAGGGAAGGAGAACAACAAGCACCTCCAGCAAACATCACTGTTCGTGGAGTCACTGTAACAGAGACCTTGTATTTTGAAACATTGGCCTGGTTCAGCGACTCGCGCCAGATGCAGTTTAAAAATTGGGACACCACACTAATCGTTCTTTAAACTGACGAAGATGCCCTACTAACTAACATGATACTCATGTACTTTCCACATTAGCATTCCTGTAGTGTCGTAACCTGCCGTGGACAGAGGGTTGTTTAAACACATACTGTAGGGTTCATTTCAGGCATGCATCTAACAATAAACACATTTGTGTGGGGGGAGTTCTATGGAATATTCCAACTTCGTTTATGACTCCTCTTAGAAAGAACTCAACGTTATTGAGTGTTGAAGACTGGTAAGGGTCAGTCGAGTTAGGCCTTCTGGATATAACATTACTATTTCAAGGGAAGTAGAAATAATACTACAACGGTATTTAAAAGTCTGTGATGGGAAAGACGCTAGATGTTGGGTCGCAAAGGCAATAAGGTCGTAGAATTGTTATGTACGGGCCTGTTCTGGTAAACTCCTGTTCCTCGAATTAACAACAATTACCACTTTGTTAGCAAATTTTCTGCTTTGGCTGTGATTTAAAAATGCCTAGCCAGTCATCGGTAACCCAGATGAGAAAAGAGTGAAGAGTCCCAATTGACAGAAGTCGGCTTCATATTATAATCATGGCTAAAGTTTGTTATTTTGCCTGTCACTGTGGCTAGGAAAGGATACAGAATAGGAAGGATGTCGGCTTTATAGGCTAATGTTTAGGTCTGCTGTGTTCGGGATGTCTCTTTTGGTATACAGAGTTCGTCTCTCCTGTCCTCGTTTTCTCAGCTAATTTTCCTGTCTTCACCTGGCCAGATAGACACAAAGAGAATCATGCAAATAACAGAAAGCTCATGCAGTGACCGTTGCAAAAGTATTGTATGCCTTCCGGTAGTGCCCTTACATATTATATATATATATATATATATATAATATATTATTATTTACCCAACCCCTCCACACGAGCGGATGTGTCACAAGGTCAATGGTTAGCGGAGTTCAAACAGTTTATTTTTACAGCTTTTCCTCTCCCTAGACGGGATTGCAACCACTGGTGTTAAAGAGCCATCTTCCCTCATTCATCCATGATTTGAAGGAGAGTAGATTAACCTTTCCCAGGATTAGCGCTAATGAAACATCAATTACCACAGCAAGATCATTGAACTCGGGGCAAACGAGTACATTTCCCATGCTTTATCCATTACTCCAACCCTGATTCCACGAGTCCTATTATAGGGCGCCTCGGGCACGGGCTCAATATAAAACCACGGCCATGTCCCTTTTTCTAACGGGGTCTGTTGCTGGCCTGTGGCAACACCCCCATGGAGTTACTGGAGATTTCATTTGGTTTATTTCTAAATGGTCCAGAAGATCCGAATCGGACTGGAGTCAGTCGCTACTAAACCCGGGCAAGAGTCTGAGAATTTAATTTTTTACCTTTTAAAAGTTTTAACTCTATGTAACTCGATAACCTGCTGCTAGGTTGAATCAAAGCATAATAACTTTTGGGAAGATTTTCTACTTTTATTGTTATATGAATGGTTGAATAAACGGGATAATATGTCGAAAATTCATTATTGAATTCACTAAACCTTCGTGTTGGTTTAATCGTTAAATTTCGAAACACATTTGGAATCAAATTTACCCAATGCTATGTTGAACTTGTTTAGAGTTGAAGGAAGAAGAAGAGGAGGAGAAGGGGAAGAGGAGATACAAGAAGAAGAAAGAGAGAGATTAGGCAGAGAGAGAGATAGAGGAGGAGTAGTTACTTCTGGCGTTGATATTGTATCCAGAATAAATAGTAAAGCAACATTTTTAAAAAACAAAGAATAGAAATAGAACATCTCTTATTTTTTTACGACCGCAAAAAAACACAACAACAAAAAATAATAAAACCAAAAATGAGGAATGAAAAAGAAAGAAAAGAAACAAAGAAAAAAAGTTTCTTCACCACCAAAAAGCAAAAACCAAACCCAAAAGACGCGAAAACCAAATATAAACACACAAGAAAGCCAATTCATAACAGATCAACTCACGTCACCGACAAAACCCATCACTCTTCCTTCTGCAAATCGACCTGTTAACTGTTACCAGATGTTGAGACGCGAACAAAAAGAATGGCACCGGAATTCTTCACCGTTGCCTTTTAACTCACCACTCCCCAGAACCCACACAACGCCATGAACTGAACTTCCACCCTTCATACCAGAATTAAATATCACCTTCCACAGACCTTTAGTTCTCTTGCATTATCAGCGGAAGCTAGTATGCAATCGTGTTAGTGGGTAGTCCCTCGTGGCGTAAATGGTTAACGTTCTGGACTACGTACTCTCTAGCTAAACTGAGTCGTAACTCAGTAGCCGTCATTACGTACGTTATGACTAAACCTTGGGAAAGGGGTTATAAAATACAGCTCAGCTATTGTTTCACACTAAGATAGTTTGGTTTGAATAACTACCGAAGGTTTTGGTAATTAAATAACACACGAGGTTGATTAACCAAACTCAAACAAGGACCATGAAAGTAATAACCTAGATTGTTTGGGGGTACTCACACGCCCCAGATCACGATTAGTATTTCATAGTAGCTTCATATAAACCTTCATCTCCACACTCATTCCTACTGCTGTCTAAGACGTCTTTGTGTATTAAAGTACCCCCAAAGGTTATGATTCCATTATCGCAAAAAAATCTCCTACACTTTTATCTAATTACCCTTGGAAGTATTAACCCCTTCCATCATACAGCTAATCTGATAGTTAATCATCAAGTAAATACTCGAGATATACAAGACTTACGAACCTTTGGCTACTTTTATTACCACGAACGGTTTGAATATGCCATTTATACAGAAACTAAATTTGTCCTACCTTTTGTACTATATTACCCTGGGTGAAAGGTTGTGAGCCCCTTCCACTTCAACAGGATATTGTTAAATAGTAGATACTATTCTATCAAGGATGGCTCTTGGCATGTAGATTGCCCACGTAAGGTTCGACTATGCATGCACAAAAACATTCCCCTTTTTCATATTGCATTATTTTGCCCCATATCACACACAAACCACCGTTGTTAGATTCGAACAAGGACACGGTTGGCCTACTGGAAAGCCAAGGATCTACTCATCAGTAGCATCTTCTGTGAGAGCCCATCTAACATGGCACGCCAGATTACGCTTCAGCAAGATCGGTACATAGGACCGGAACTCTGCGCGGATATGAAGCTGCACAGATGATCTCCTCAGGACACATAGATTGGCAGACGATTCGTCAATGCGATATCGTGCTGCTAGCGCGACATGATAGTACTGAAATATTCATACGGGTTTCAATGTCTTAAAGTTCAGGGTACTCAGGTTCTGATTGTGACAGAAATCATCATCATTCATCTCATCATCATCCATCTCCAAGCGCGTGCCGAAACAGAGATCCCGCTGGATTTCTCTCTCTGTTCTCTCTCACATCGTCCTCTATCACTAACACTCTTACAGTTTGGCCCCGTGTTCATGATTACTCTTTTCTCTAACTAGAAGGCGAGTAACTAGCATCGCGCTGGTAGAGGGGTTATCGCGATAAACCTGCTGTATTGATTAGTTACTTTTGAATTTACAATTGCCGGAGATTTAGTATATTTCAATGCTTTCGTTAGTTATTTTTAAATATATTCAAATAAAATCAAATCTTTCCATAATGTTGACAAAAAGCAACTACAGGTAGTTTATGTATTAATATTACTTTGTCGTCTTATTTTGTGTTATTACCACTAAATGTCGGGTATTAAATGGCGATGGAGCCGCCCTGGTGTAATGGTGCTAAAGTGCGGGAAAATGGACCGTCGCCCCGAGTTCAATCCTGGAGTGTCTTAATGCATCCATTAACACTAATACTTTGGAAATATTGATCCTACTCTCCCTCGCTATGGTATATTAGTAGGCAGGATGGCCCTTTAACCTTGGTTAGGCAATCCCGTCTTAGGAGAAAGGAAACTCGAATTCAATGTTGAACTATCCCGCTTCAAGGGAATTGACTTTGTGTACTCTCTCTCGGGGGTGGTGGTATTATATTAATATATATGATAAACTGGCGATAAGTGAGATGATATGAGATGATGAATTCTTGGTACTACTCATCGCTGGCAATTTTTTCTGGGCTTATTTCTTCCCCTGCTCGGCTGAGTCGTCTGCCTTTCGTCCGTACTAATAAGCAGACTTATTTTGTTTTTCTAGACGTCTATTCTTTATTCAAAAGACCCAAAGCCGAAAGCGGCCTCCAACCGCGCAGTGAGAATGTTGGCATCCTGAAGCAATTGGATCCTTTACGTCTGCTGTCTTCTGACTAACGGCAAGATATGACGAACTAGTGATTACAGTTCTTACCGCTTTCCTCATTGGCGGAATGTCATAGTAAAGGATTTATCTACTACTATTCAATAAATAAAAAAAACCCTCGATTTTTGATCATCAATTAATCTATTAATTCAAATAATTTAACTACACTTTACAAACATAAATTTCGTAGGTACCCACGAATTGGTATAGTAACACTTTGATTTTCATCGTTTCATTCGACAAAATACACACGATCTGCCTCATTATATATTGGCATAAATATTCCTGTAACATTGACAGAATGTTTATATAGTGGTATCACTTCCGTCTTCACTAAGGGACGATGGCGAGTATGTGTCATCATGTTTTATCTGCAACTGCTTGAGTCTGAACAGACCAACTTTTTGAAATTGGAATCTCTGTGCATGTGACTGCAAACAACAAGTGATGCTTCGCTGTAGTCTGCTCTATGCCTCTCCTTCCTTTTTGGCTCTCTTTACTTGTGCGGGCTTTTTTTTCCTTGTCTTATTTCATTCAGGTTTTTGTCCTTGTTGACGAGGAACTCGCCCAGGTCGCCGTCTCTTCTGCATAAGCCATTCCATGTGATGTGTTGTTAGCTGTCTCATGTTCTCTGAGGGCAGAAGCTTTAACATTACAGTCGTGCTCCCTACTCGTTCGTGTGCCTTTCTACTACTCTACCATTTACAGTAGGTCTTTGGATGCACCTATTTGCTCCACTTCTCCTGACGGACCAAGCCGACATGGCGTCTCTGGAAATTTTGTTGGCGGACAGTCTGTTGATGTGTTTACTGCTCTCAGACGTCTGGCTCGGTGTGGCCGATTGTCCTGCCCAGAATTCGACAAGAGAAATATCAGGTATACAAAAAGATTATACCACTAAACCAAACCAATGCAACAGAATATATCCTATTATAAAACACATACCATCGAATTCTGTGTAAACTCTACCAATCCATTTAGTCAAAGTTTAATTTTATCTTTTTTGGTTAAAATCATTGTCTTTTTTACGCACAGCTAATCAGTTGTCGTAACCAATAGATTTGCTGATTTCATATCTACTCCGTTCAGGGTTTGTCCTTTGTAATTCTTAAACTTTCCAGATAAAAATCTCGCTCGAATCATTGGATCTATTTACCACAGTTTGTCTAGCGTATTTAAACTCATCGGCAGAATGCTTGTCTGTGTGTGATATGTAACGTATATGTTGACTGCTCTAGTATCAAAACGACAACGACAATGATAATATCAACAGGCCGCTCTATCTCCTTATATGTTTGAGAGATATTGTCTGTCTGTAGCTGAAAACTAGTCACCATCCAATGTCATTAAATCTCCGTTTAATTTAACTCATATTCTAAATGGTTATCTAAATAAACATAACTTTAATTTATCGCACTTATTTTTTTACCAATGCTCTCTAGCTGAGATACCATTATGCTTCATTCCACTATTTCTATCTAAGTGTTTTATAATCTTGCAAGTGTGTATATATATCAGTTCAGACATTTCAAGCCTTGAATATGATAAAAACAAATTGGCAACCAGTTTTAACAAAACTCGGTTTCGAATCAACTAAATTACTTTCAGTGTTATTGAATTTTTGTCTTTGTTCAAATGTTCGATTATATTGACTATCCAGATTAATATGAAGCTTATAAACATAAGTAATATATTTGTTGTCTATTT
>CM042166.1:380911-450911 GCA_023376005.1 Doryteuthis pealeii
ACAATTACTAACTTTTGCTATTATAATTTTATAGTAATTATAGGGCCCCATTTTTGACTTTTTTTTTCTATTCTTTCTGTTTGGGCATTCAACTTTCTTAACTGGATTTATTTTTTATATATAAACACACATTAACTTTTTCTAATTAAACTCATAGATGCACGCGCACCCTAACAGCGTACTTACCACTCCGCGGCAGAGTAAACCTGGAGTAATGGCTGACATGAAGGGTTTAGATATCTTGTTAAACACCCAAAGGTTAGGAAAAGACTTGATGAACGTCTGCGTACAAATGCCAAACATGCAAACAAAATGGACCACCACCGTTATACTAATGCGTAATAATATGTCATTACTTTACAATTAGTAATAAATTATTAAAAAAAAAGACTTTTCGAAACGGCAGTTTAAATTCAAATTTTGCCTCTGCTTACCGATATTTAAACATGCTCGTCTCAAGAATGGAAGCGTAGGCACAATGCTTTTATTGTTATGGTTTAGGTATTGAGATTTCCATGTCTCTCAACAAAAAGGGGGAAGGTTTCTTTCAAAAATCAAGTTGGACGGCTGATACTCATGACTCTCTTTTAAACTTATCGGTCATATCAAAAGGGAGAAAAATAAGAGGGGGTGAATAGATATTTGAGTCGTCCTTCGACCAGCAGTGAAAAATCCGTCAGTCGTCTAAATAATCTTTTTGACTGGACCGTCTTCCACGTACAGGCCGAATGCTTCTCTGCCTTGTCACGCCACGCTCCACACCCGCTTTGGTTATTTTTATGGGCATATTACTCCAATACATCCGGGCACATCAGTCGAACCTCGCGTCCGTCCAGCCAAACCACATATTTTGGCATGCGGGAGGACGCGTGTTTACGATCCCGGCAGGGCAAGACAATTTGTCTTGCCTCTTTTTCCTTTCTCGACTTCCACGTCATTACGGTCATCGCAGGTTTTTCCACTCAGAATCCACAGAAGAGCCTCGTGTAAAATTACTACTTCTTTTTTTGGAGCTCTAATAAAGAGACCAAAAACAAAAGCTCTCTTTCCCTTATGAAGCAGTTAAACTTATTTAAACCTGAAGAACTTCCGTTGAATCTACTTAGTAAAATTGATATTTGCAATCTTCTACTCTTGTAAGCAATTTAATAAGTTCTCGACTTATGCCAACTTCATTCGGTCAAACATTCCAACCCTTTTATCATAAAGGGTGTTAGAAGGAACTTGGTGAAGTCAAATACCAATTTATTAATACACTTGAAGTTCATATCTTCTAATTTATGATACCATATCTTAAAGCTTAATGAAATTATTTCTGCCAATTTGATACGCATGGAATTAATGAAAATCTATTTCTACCGTGCTGTTGATAGACATGAATTTTATAAAAAAACTAAACATAAATATGTTTCTACTATGTGTACCACAATGCCATAAATAGCGAATATGCCGCAGAGAAACCATCTACATCTTTTAAGCGTATAGATTGAATAACCACAAATCCACAATAAAACTCAAATCACACTCATAGCACGATAGCACTTCACTGTAACCCATCCAACAAAACCTTTACACACCTCAAATGTATATTAATAGACCATGCATTCAACAACAACAATATCCCCGAAAACAAGCAGAAACAAATGGATTTAAAAACTACGAACTCACGTGAAAGGGACTAAACGCTTGATATCGAATACTCCGTATTTACAAATATTTTACATACGCGGCCGCCTTTTCAAAAACAACAAAGACAAAGATTCCGCTTTCAACAAGGAGCCGACAGTTCATCTGAGGAAGTGAATCTAACGCATCCCGAACATTTATGATAAAAATAAATCAATACAAAAAAAGTGAATCCTGTACTCCACAACATGTGAGTTCCTCATTTATTTATTTTTATATTATTTTTAAAGGCTTCATAATTAACGCACCAACTCTCAATAAAAAAAGACATATGAAATATGTTTCTACTAATATATTGATACACTTTGAATTAATGAAAATTATTTTCTCTTGCTTTTTAAAGCAAACCAAATTTACCAACAAATTATTCGCTTTACAACTTATATACACAGAAAGGACAGGATTCAGCATTGTGTGGCCCTTAAGGTTTGATATGACATAAAAATATTATACCCAACAACTAACTTTAAAATAATTTTTAACAATTAACACACATGAGCGTTAATGGCAACGATTCTCCAAGTATATTCATATACATGAAGTTAATAAAAGATCAAATATAAATATTTAATTCGACCAATTTATTGATTACACATGAAGTTACGGAATTATTTATTTATCCAATATTTATACTATATATAAAAACAAGAGTTGGCATTAAATCACCCACAAGGGTTGATATGACGTTAAACAACAAACCAACTGTAAGGTCAGGGAAACAGATGTGATGACTTCTCCATACAAATTGCCAAAAAGCAATGCAAATGGCCGCATCGTTGTCCTCTTTTCATATGGATCTGTCCAATTGGACAGATTAACTCTGTATACTTGCCCATACAACAGGGGCATAACAACTCTGTTGCTACCTAAAATGAACCATATTAACATTATTTATACAAATGAAGACAATTATTTCTGTCTCTCTTACAATCTCATTCTCTTTTGTCTGGCCAAGAACTGTCCCAGGCCGACAGATAACTCTGTTGAACCTATACACCAACCCTATAATACATTTAAATATAAAGGAAGAACATTTATTCTCTATTCTTCTCAATCCATTCTCTTTTTGGCTCTGGCAAGAACTTTTTCAGCATCGTTTATACACTTCAAAACTTTTTGAAATGACAGAGAGAAAACAAAGACCATCTTTTGGGTATACTCGTAGTCATACTCTGTTCAGTTTAATCAGATTATGTTTTTTTATTTTTCCATTTTTCACCTGCCTAAACTTGATTGGCACAACACATAAGACATGAAGCATTATACAATAAAGGCATATGACATATTTGTTCTGGAATTAGAGTATGTAATGAAATTAAATTAATTCTGCAGGAAATTAAAAAATAAATAGCGAACTGAGATGTGCATTAGAATAAAAAAAATTATTCAACAATATTCTACTTAATAATAAATGTGAAATCCAGGTTGGGATTTTAGCTATATATATGATATATATATATATATATAATATATATATATATATTAATATATACCAGGGTGAGAAAAAAGTAATTGCCAGTGTTTAGGGACGTGGTATAATTACCACACAGAACATGTATCTTATAATAAAAAAAGCTGCCTCCTCAGGGCATCACATCCCTTACTTCTCCACACCGTTTCTCTACAATAGCAATATTCCACCTTCGAATGGAAAGCATTGTTATCCCATCCCCGTAAAATTATGTACCTGTTCTTTCTATCCAAATTACTAATTCATTTTTAAACATGTATTTTGCCCCATCTATGTATTCCTAAAAGGTAACTATTATATTTACTTACCCTCCACACAAGCAGGATGCGACGCAAAGTCAATTCTTAAGCGAGTTAACAGTTTAAAAAATTCAGAGCTTTCCGTCTCCATAGTAACTCGGTTGCTACACAAAAGTTAAAGATGCCAGTTTTCCCCTCTCATTTACCCATAGCTGCGCGGCCAGAATAGCTTGATACATAACTTTCACAAGTCTTATTAGCATACTATGCGAAGCGCGTTGGTGTAATGGTTAAAGTCATGGAGAAATGGACTCGTCGCCCCGAGGTTCATAATCCTGGGATGTGGTAATTGCATTTCAACTTAGCGCTAATTTACTCTTGGGCAAGGTATGAGTTTTCCTTTCTCTTTGACCGGTTGCCTTAACCAGGTTAAAGAGCCCAGTCTACACTTCTATTACCCATAAGCTGGAAGGATTTAGTAGGAATTCATACCTTTCCCAAGAGTATTAGCGCTAAAGTGAAATGCAATTACCACATCCAGGATTATTGAACTTCGGGGCGACGAGTCCATTTCCAATGACTTTAACCATTACACCCACGCGCCTTCGCCATAGTACTAATAAGCTTGTGAAAGTATGTATCAAGCTTATTTCTGCCGCCAGGCTATGGGTAAATGAGAGGGGAAAAACTTGGCCATCTTTAACTTTTGTTGTAGCAGACCAAGTCTATGAGAAGGAAAGGCTCTTGAATTTAAACCTGTTAAAACTCCGCTTAAGAATTCGACTTGGCGTCGCATCCTTGGCTTGTGCTTGGATGTGTTGTAAGTTAAATATACATAGTACCTTTTAGGATACGCATAGATGCGGGGCAAATACATGTTTAAAAATGATTAGTATTTGATCAGAAAGAACAGGTAACATAATTTTAACGGCGGCATGGGATACATGCTTTCATTCGAAGGTGGAATATTGCTTATTGAGAGAAACGGTGTGGAGAAGTAGGGATGTGATCCACTGAGGGAGCAGCTTCTTTTTATATAAGCATACATGTTCCTGTGTGCGGTAATTATACCCGTCCTAAACAACTGGCATTACTTTTTTACTCCACGCCTGGATATAATATATATATATATATATATATATATGATATATATAATATATATAGCTAAACCCAACTGATTTCACTTTATTAATTAAGTAGAATATTTGTTGAATAATTTTTTTATTTCTAATCACAATCTCAGTTCCTATTTATTTTTTAATTATTCCTCAGAATTATTAAATTCACTTACACATACTCTAATTCCAGACAAATAAATTGCTCATATGCTTATTTGTATAATGCTCATGTCTGTATGTGTGTGCCAAATCAGTTTTAGGCAGGTGAAAAATGCGACAAAAATAAAAACATAATCTTTGATACAATGACAGAGTAAATGAACTACGAGTATACCCAAAAGCATGTCTTTGTTTCGTCTCTGTTTCATTTCAAAAGTTTTGAAGTGTTATAAACATGCTGAAAAGTTCTTGGCCAGACCAAAGAGAATGGAGCATTGCAGAGAAATAGAAATAAATGTCTTCCTTTTATACTTTAAATGTATTATAGGGTGGTGTATAGGTTCAACAGAGTTAATCTGTCCCTGCGGACAGTTCTGGCCAGACCAAAAAGAATGAGATTGTAGAGAGACAGAAATAATTGTCTTCATTTGTATTTAAATATGTTATATTGTTCAATTTTTAGGATACAACAGAGTTGTAATTGCCCCTGTGTATAGGGCAGAACAGAGAGTTATTCTGTCCGTTGGGACAGATCCAATATGAAAGAGGAACAACGATGCGGCCATTTGCATTGCATTTTTTGCATTTGTATGAGAGAGTCTATCACATCTTTCCTACCTTTACAGTTGGTTTGTGTTTTTAACGTCATATCAACCCTTGTGGGTGATTTAATGCCAACTCTTGTTTTTATATATAGTATAAATAATTTGATATAAATAATTCCCAGTAACTTCATGTGTATCAATAAATTGTCGAATTTAAATATTTATATTTGATCTTTATTAACTTCATGTATATGAATATTACTTGGAGAATCGTTCATTAACCTCATTGTGTGTAATGTTAAAAATTATTTTTAAGTTAGTTTGTTGGGTATATATTTTAATGGCAATCAAACCTTAAGGGCCACACATGCTGAATCCTGTCTTTCTGTGTATATAAGTTGTAAGCGAATAATTTGTTGGTAAATATTTGGTTTGCTATTAAAAAACAAGAGAAAATAATTTTCATTAATTCAAAGTGTATCTAATATATTAGTAGAAACATATTTATATGTCTTTTTTATATTGAAGTTGGGCGTTATTATGAAGCCTTAAAAATAATATAAAAAATAATAAATGAAGGAACTCAATGTTGTGAGTACAGGATTTCACTTATTTTTTTATTATTTATTCATTATCATAAATGTTCGGGATCGTTAGATTCACTTCCTCAGATGAATGTCGCTCCTGTTGAACGGATCCTTTGTCTTTGTTGTTTTTTGAAAGCGCCGCGTATGTAAAATATTGTAATAACGGAGTATTCCGATATCAGCGTTTAGTCCCTTCACGTGAGTTCGTAGTTTTAAAATCCATTTGGTTTCTGCTTGTTTTCGATATTGTGTTGTTGAAAATGCATGGTCTATTAATATACATTTGAGGTGTGTAAGGTTTTCTGGGTGGGGTTTAAGTGAAGTCTATCGTGCTATGGTGTGATTTGAGTTTTATTGTGGATTTGTGGTTATTCAATCTTATACTAAAAGATGTAGATGTTTCTCTCGCATATTCGCTATTTATGCATTGTGTACAATAGTAGAAACATATTTATGTTAGTTTTTTTTATAAAATTCATGTCTATCAACAACACGGTAGAAATAATTTTCATTAATTCATGCGTATCAAATTGGCAGAAATAATTTTCATTAACTTTATATGTATCAATAAATTAGAAGATATAACTTCAAGTGTATTAATAAATTGGTATTTGACCTTCAACCAAGTTCTTCTAACACCTTTATGATAAAAAGGGTTGGATGTTTGCCATAAGTGCAATAAGTCGAGACTTAATTAAATTGCTACAAGAGTAGAAGATTCAAATATCAATTTTACTAGTAGATTCACTGAAGTTCTTCAGGTTTAATAAGAATCTTCATAAGGAAAGAGACTTTTGTTTTTGGTCTCTTTCATTAGAGCTCCAAAAAAAGAAGTAGAAAAATTTACAACAGCTCTCTGTGGATTCTGAGTGGAAAACCTGCGATGACCGTATGACGGAGAACGAGAAAGGAAAAAGAGCAAGACATTGTCTTGCCTGCCGGGATCGAACACGCGTCCTCCCGCATGCCAAAATAAATGTGATTTAGGCACTGGACGGACGCGAGGTTCGACTGATGTGCCCGGATGTTTGGGTAATATGCCCATAAAATAACCAAAGCGGGTGGAGCGTGGCGTGACAAGCAGAGAAGCATTCGGCTTACGTGAGACGGCAGTCAGAAAAGATTATTTGACGACGACGGATTTTTCAGCTGCTGGTCGAAGACGACTCAAATATCTATTCCCCCCCCCTCTATTTTTCTCCCTTTTATAGACCGATAAGTTAAAAGAGAGTCATGAGTATCAGCTCAACTTGATGAAGACTCTTGAAGATCTCAACTAACCATAACAATAAAAGCATGTGCTACGCTTCCATTCTTCAGACGAGCCATGTTTAAATATCACAGAGCAAAATTTGAATTTAAATGCCGTTTCGAAAAGTTTTTTTTTATAATTTATTACTAATTGTAAAAAGTAATGAAACTATTATCACCATTATATAACGGTGTGGTCATTTGTATTGCATGTTTGGCATTTGTACGAGACGTTCATCACGTCTTTCCTACCTTGGTGTTTAACAAGATATCAACCCTTCATCACCATTACTCCCAGGTTTACTCTGACCCGGAGTGGTAGTACCTGTTAGGGTCTCATCTATGAGTTTAATTAGAAAAAAGTTAATGTGTTTTATATATAAAAAATAATCAGTTAAAAAAAGTTAATGCCCAACAAGAAAGAATAGAAAAATGCCTATAATTACTATAAAATTATAATAGCAAAAGTAGTAATAATAATGACAATAATAATAATAACACTAATAATGATAACAACAATAATAATAAACACAACCTATATAAATGGAAAATGGAATAGCCCATTGTTGTACGGTTTCAAAATAGCTTGAAGATGGCCCACAATAGGGCTTTCTGCTCTATCGTGGGCCATCTTCCATTTTCTATTTATATAGGTTGTGTTTATTATTGTTGTTGTTAATATTATTAGTGTTATTATTATTACTTTTACTATTATTATAATGTAATTATAGGCATCTTAGAACGTTAGTGCTATTATCAAAGTTTATTTTGTTTAGTTTTCAAAATACCCTGAAGATCGCCCACGATAGGGCGGAAAATACTTGGTCTATGACATATGGCAAATACATCAGCCAATTTTCGCCAGATATTACAAAAATAATCCGGCAATACGAAAAAACAAAGGACAAAATTTGCAGACAGAAAATTGCTGCATTATTTAATAATATATGCCTACAAGAAAAAATGCTGCCTAAATACACACACACACACACACAACACACATATATATATATATATATATATATATATATATATAATATATATATATACAGGGGTGTAAACGTAGGTATACAGTTATAAAAAAAACACATACAATACTCATTGCATTTATTAAACAAAACAAATGTTACATACACGTGCAATAACATTAATTATTATTATTATTAATAACATGTTAATTATTAGTCACAATTAAATATGGCTAATGACACCAACATTTTACAAAATGAGGACACTTAAGATAATATATTACTAATTTCGTCTGTGTGATACTGTTGTATATATACTTTTACACCCCCTGTATATATATGAAGTTAAATTTATATATAATATATATAATATATATATATATATATATATATATATATATATATATATATATCTTTCGATTCGGGTGAGTGAGGTAAGAATTATTCACTACGTTCCAAGGGGTGTCTTCTAACCAGGCAGAACCTATCCTCTGGCCTTAAAACACGCGACGGGTAAGTTAATTGTTCAGTCCCCGAGGCGTCCCTTTAGGGGAATGCCGATGAAGCCAACCATTTTTTTTTGTAACGGTCGCACACGAATCTCGATTTACGCGTGGCTCCCTACTAAAAAAATGGCTTGCTGGAAAACTGGAAACTTCAAATATATATATTATATATATATATATATATATATATATATATATATATTATATATAGCATAATATTTACAGATCATTGCCGTCCATCACAATCCTATTACCCCACTATATATATAATTATATATATAATATATATATATATATATATAATATATAGAGAGAGAGGAGAGGAGAGAGAGAGAGAGAGAGAGATTTTTGAAGGTAATTGACAATGCAATATGTGTTGAAAATTATATTTATTTCCCTTATTTTTAATTAAATTAATTAATTAAAATTTATTTAAAAAAAGGTAAATAAATATAATTTCAAACACATACTGCATTGTCAATTGCCTTCAAAAATCTTTATATTACACATACGCACAATGCTTCAAATAAACTATAACAAAAAAAACTATATATATATATATATATATATATATATATAGTACCGACCATAAATTAGTATATTCCTACCAATTTATTAAGAAAAAAAGAAGTTTTTTTCTAAATTGAGGATACCAGTATTTTACTATTTCTAGTTGGATATAATACAGACAACACGGATATAATTAGTGAATATTTATTATCAAATCTCAAAATATTTCTCTGTAATTACAAAGAAATTTGTATAATATATATTAGAGGTACATTTATTTTTGAACTGATACCTATTCATAATTGTGCATACAGATTTCAGTGTTGCGGAGCTTGTTCGTAAATAATAATAACAATGTCTTTAGTATTATTTTAATTATCCGGACTGTTGTCCTCATCTTTATTGTTATCTGTAATAAGATTCGGCGTATGTGCCCTCCGGCCTTCTTCAGGTATTTCTTGTCGGACTCGAGAACCTTCTCGGACTCGGTAACCTTATTTTCGAACTCAGGAACCCGATTCCGACAAGAAATACCTCAAAAAGGCCGAAGGGCATATCGGCCGAAAAGTTGTACAAATAACAATGGAGATGAGGACAATAGTCCGAATAACACAAATAATACTAATCACCAAGCCTCATCTAAAAAAAATCAGAAAAAATATTTTTGTTGTATAATGTTTGACTAGAAATTATAACCCCCATATATATATTATATATATATATATGTGTGTGTGTGTGTGTGTGTGTGTATATATATGTGTGTGTGTGTGTGTTATGAATTTAGGGCTTTTCTCCTAGACCGATTGCCTCATCTATGTTAGGGAACTCAGTATGCCATATTATGTTCCCATACATGTAGGGAGAATAGTTCCCAAGTGTATTAACACTATGTTAAATTCAAACAGTCTCGTTCAGGATTTGAACTCTGCTCACTGTGTTCATCTCCTACTGCGATAACCATTACACGATAACCGCAGATAGATAGATAGATAGTACAATTCATAATAAAATCTTAAAATCTTTTCTCAAATCAGGAAAATGCTCAAATATTCTATGATATATTCCTCTATCGTGTCAAACTGCAGATTGATATTCAGGAAACTCTAGTTGTCGAAAAGATTTGTTATACTTAAGTAGGGTCAGTAAGATACGTCTGCTTCTATATATGGAGAGAAAGATTTACTTTTTAATTGTACATAGCAATCAGGTACCGGGCTCAGTAGTTTTGGCGTTCATATTCAACTGACACCTTTGGACCATCTTGACGATGAGTTTTATCATTTATGTGCTAGATGGCGCTGTCTGAGGGTCTTAGTGTCCTGGGTATGACTTTAAACAGCATCAAGTCGTGAGGTTCTAGTTCTGGAGCTTTGGGGAGTGTGGAATCACCCTTCACTGCCATTACTCCCAAGAGTTTGAAAAACATTGAGTTTGTTGAGAAATGTTCGTATATAAGGTGTGTGCTAGATACCCGCTCCTATTTATAAACTCGGCGATAACCATGTGATCATACTCTAGGCCAATCACTGGCAGTACTCTGCTGCTGATGCAATACTTATACCGGCAGTACTGGCCATAATTACTCATAACTACTGCGACTTTCGTGGACGACGGACAAAGGATTAAATCACTGGACCTTTAACAATACGCAGGATAGGACTTATATGCAGGATAGGACTTATTCGCTTACCAAAGGATTCCATAACTCAGGACTTACTTACTTTAAGCCCTTTTCAACTGGCCAAGAATGGCATTTAAAAACTTAACAGAGTTTTTAAAAATTGCATCCCCAACAAGAATGAATAAATCAAAACGTTTAAACATAAAATAACCCAACAAGGTTTGACTTGGCGTAAAATCCAACCAACCAAATCACATGCTCCATACTCGACAGATTTCTGCGCCAACAGATTTTCATTTGCTTCGATTACAAGAACATTTCATAAGTGGCAGAATATTTAGAAATAAAGAAGAATTTGAAAATGGCCTTCCATAATTTTTTTTCAGGGAAAATTTTAGATTTCTGTAGCAGTTGAATTAAAAATATAACTCTCCGCTGGGCTACGTTCATTGAAAATGAAGGAGATTACATTCGTTTTCATATCCTCCTTGCTAAAATCTAATTACATTCTGAACATCCTAATAACATTTAGCTTGTATAATATTCTATGAGAAATAATAAAACTACACAGAGAGAGAGAGAGAGAGAGAGAGAGAGAGAGAGAGAGAGAGAGAGAGAGAAGAGAAAGAGAGAGAGAGAGAGAGAGGGGGGAGGAGAGATACACACACACAAATATATATATATATTATATATATATATATATATATATATATATATATAAATATATATACTCAACGCCTAGGCACGAGCAGGATTCGACAATACCAATACCAGACAAAAGGGTGTGTATACATATCCAGTATAGAATTCAGTAGTTTGTAATAAAGTTGATATAGGAACTGAAAATCCATAGGGTAATGTTAGATGGTTAAATGCACAAGAAGAATGCAGCACAAAATCAACATTTAAAAGGAACTTAAGAGGTTTGAATATAGAGTTTTTGATTTTCTGATTACCTTACCAAAGCTAAAGAGGTTGACAAAAAAAGAGGCATTTCACACTCCGAAGATCTCCAGAATTGGAGACCCACCATGCGAATCGAGAATAGTGGGATGAATACCTTTCCCAAGTGTATTAGCGCTATGCAGCTTATTATGATAGTATGCCAGTGGTATTAGTAAAACATATATTTAGGGAATTATAACTAGATCATCGCTATAACAATATACCCAGTTGATTTCTGAAATAATATTAATAATATTAGTAAAAAGTAATGGAAATGAGGAAGTACTTCATAATCCCCAGATCCCCGGTTGGGGTGTTAGAATGCACCGACTGCACCTCTGCAGAGGGGTAAGACTCTCCCAATGGAGCCACCCGTTGGCCGTGGGTGGTGACATGTGATGCTTAAGGATAGAACCCAGGTGGATGAGAAGTTCATGACCTGCAATACTCCACTTTGGCCCTATCTTGGGCTATACGGGCGGTCGGAGAGGCCCCCTCCGATCAATCGGCTGGTCACGTCAAGCCCTAGCACCTATATGATTTTCCCAACCCTATTGCCTTCATGACAAGCCCCAACCCCTTTTTATCATATGGGTTCTAGAAGGCGGTGACTAATGGTCTACATGTCCTGGGAATGACGTTAAACTCTATCTGATGGTGAGGTTCGAGTTCTGGAGGTTTGGGGAATGTGGAGCACCCCTTCATCACCATTGCTCCCTGGTCCACTCTGACTCGGAGTGGTAGTACCTGTTAGGGTCACATCTATGGGTTAAATAGAAAAATGTATTTATAAAAAATTGTATTATCCATTAAGAATTGATTTATTTCAAAACTTTATCGGCATTAAATGACCCATTTAGGTTGACATGCCGTAAAACAACAACAAACCAGACCATTCTCCAGGAAATAGGGTTTAGTGTCATAGCTCTCATCATGGTAGCTGTCATCCTATTAATGATATTAATAACATTTTTTCTTGGTTGGAATTATAATCAAACTATCATTATAAATAGACTAGAAGTGGCTACCCGGCGTCGCCTGGGTAGAGGGGGGATTTTTTAAGTTAATCTCGCAGATCCATTATTACTTATCACCAGTGGTATCCTCGCTGGATGCCCGATAAATATCCCCACGGAAATATATAACGATATAGTAAGAAATTTCAATTCAGTGATTTACAATTTTAAAAAAAGATAAAAATGACGCAATTAATTCAATCAACCAATATTATAATTCAAAGCGAAAAAAATATACAAACAAAAGATAAAAAATAACACGCCAATGACTTTCCCTTCTGTTGCTTTTTAAATTTGAATTTTTAAATATCTCCCAAATATAAATCAAATCTTCATTATTTTTGCTCAAAAACCAAGCCCTGGTGATATTTAATGTGTCCTTTATATATGTATAGATAGATAGATGGTAACTACCATGCTGTCAATTATACGTGATTAATGAATGCAGAGTGATTCTATTTTCGCCTTTTTATCTGGAAATGTATAAAGATCAGGTAATTTCTTTATATCATTCAAAATAAAAAAGATGTTTTCTCTCTCCCCCTCCTCCACATCATCGTCATTCAGCAAAATCTCCAGAATGTGATAAGTAAGTTTCTAAATTAGGAAGAGAGGAAGTTGCTTTCTTGAAGCTTTCAAAAGATTGCATAAGCTTACAACAAAGCGAAAATCGATCAGAATTAGGAATGCTCACGAATTACGTGACTGTCTAAGCTGTGACACTTCAAGGCAGGGTGCTGGGCATGCGCAGTGTTGATGGTTCTACGAGCAGGTTTATGATGATTAAACTGTAAGACAAGAAAATAAAACTGAGATTTTTTTGTTCTAACGAAGGAACAGTCATTATGCAAGCTTAATTAAATCTGGACAGGCAAAGAAAATATATATAAATTTTTTTTTTTAAATACATCATGCAAAGTACTTTTTACAGATACCGACAAAAACACTCAATCAAATTCAATAGTTCTGTCGGCTTTTCCTGTAGAAAACGCCAACTGCATTTCTGTAGAGGGGTAAAATCCCTCACCCTCAATGATGCCAACATTTAGTATTGACTAGAAACACGTAGTGGCTGAACTGAACCATCCATGACATGCAACACTCCACTTTGCTCCTTACTTAGGCTAGACAGGGTATCGGAGAGGCCTCCTCCGATCAATTAGTTGGTCACGTTAAGCCCTATCACCTATAGTTATTTACTAAGCTTCGCTTGGATGTAGCACAAGGCCGAATGTAAGGGGCACCCAGTGAGGCTCTAACTCACTAGTCATGGTTTGCAAAACTCACTTGCTAACCATTACACCACGAGAGGTGCCCAAGCCCTATCACCTATATGATTGTCCCGACCTTATTGTTCTTATAGCAAAAACTCCACCCCTTCTTATCATATATGATGAACGAGGATATTAGTGTCATGTGTATGACGTCAAACTGCATCTAGTGGTGAGGTTCCAGTTCTAGAGATCTGTAGAGTGTAAAGTACTCCTTCATTATCATTACGACCAAGTCCACTCTGACACGGAGTGGTATTACCTGTCACTGTTTCATTTATGAGTTAAGTAGAAAAAAAATGAATTAAATGTAATGGGCATCGCCGATACCCCCAACGTAAGTGACAAAGAATCGCTTGTGCCGTGCACGAGACACCCGAACGGGACGGGACCTAATTTGCATCTAAAGTGGGCGAACCGTAATAAAAACAGGCGGTTGCTGACCCTAGCAGAATGAACCAATCGAGGAACGGTGATAGTGGTAAAATTCGGACGACTACTGTGATTGTTGCGAGAGAAGGTAGGTCAGAAGAAAGAGATTACCGTGATGGCAGACAGTCTGTTGCAGGAAAGGGATTACTGTTGTTGATTGAAAAGGCTCAGTGTCAACAACTTTTTCATTAAACCAAAGCTTCTACGGCATAAACTAACCAGAGGGTTGACATGCTGTAAAATCCAACGAACAACCAACCAACCAACCAAATTCAAGATAAATAAAAATCCCAAGTGATAATTGTAGTATATTTGATATGGGGCATCTCATATACAATGGCCGGCAATTTTAGCTACTAGATTGTTTATAATGAGTTCAGTTCTCAGTTGGTAGAGCATCTGCCACGGAAGCAAAAGGTGCCTGGTCTGACACCAACTCAATAAATAAGTATCATAGCTTAGATCTGTGTGGTAAAGGGGAGACGTTGATGGTGGGTGTGGTGCTTTACCTCAGACTCAAAAAATATCTCTGTTCTAGCGCAACCGAAAAAGGGATAGGATCCCTCGCTGTCCGGCTGATACCGACAATAGGCCACTCCGACAATTTTAGTACTATTAATTGATAAACCTTCTCTATGAATGAGATGCTAAGAAATAATCTCGCATTAGTCAACTTGGTCTGATTGATAACTGCATATTTTTATTGGAGATTTGTGTTAAAAGGGAACAAGATTTTAAAAAAAAGTCGATTAGTGTTATTTCTAGAAAATACTCGTTGATACCATTGCATTATCATTGATGGGTTGCCTATAAATTATGTACGGTAAAGCAGAGAGCTAACTGTAGGTGTTGCTCTCTGGCTCAGAAAAACAATCTCCCTGGTCTAGTGCTAGCGAAAAGAGGAAATATTACCTAGCTGTCCGGCCGATACCGAATAGGCCACTCCGCCAAGTGTAGAAATTAAAAATAACGGAAATTCCTGAATCATGGGAAAATACAGTGTAAGTGATTGACAAGACAACCTATTACTGACGTTGGCTCTAGTTGTACAGAGTGAAAATGGTGAGAGTAGAAAAGAAAGTTTAGCTTTGGTTGGGTGACGTAATGAAACAGACGCAAAATGGTGTCTTCGTCCAAAGGGCCATTTCTCCACGCGTGTTTGTCATATTTGAGTTGAATAAAATAAAGAGGAAATCCCAAGAAGAAAGATCGTAGAAAAATACAGAGAAAATCTATTCAGAATAGCAAATCCATACACAGAGAGACGAACACTAATTGTTGGTGAGTTTAAAAGATACATTAGCTATACAACTGTATCTGTCTGTCTCGCTCTCTTTCTGTCTGTGTGTCAGCCAGTCTCAGTCAGTCTCTCTCTCTCTCTCTCTCTCTCTCTCTGTGTATGTGTCTATCTCTTTATAACTGTGTCTCTCTCTTTCCCTCTGTGTATCTCTTTCTCTCTGTGTCTTTGCTAGATATTATTGGCCAATCGAATTGATAAAAGTAGCCAATAAAATTTGTGCATGTATTTAGTTTGTTTAGAAAAGTATTTCTTTGTTTTTTATTCTCTCCCCCCCCCTCTCTCTCTCTATCTCTCTCTCTCTCTCTCTTCTCTCTCTCTCTCTCTCTCTCTTCTCTCTCTCTCTCTCTCTGTATGTGTCTCTGTCTTTATGCTTCTGTCTCTTTTTGCTTGCTAGACTCTACGTCGCATTGGTCAAAAAGAGATTTTTAGGACTCACCGTTCACGTGAACAAAATGTACACGTGACGTGGGAAAGCCCCGCATTCAATGTAAAAAAGAGAGACAATTTCTCTCTCAAATTTTGTTATGCTATTATTTTCTTTCTCTGTGTGTCTCTCTTTCTTTGCCAGATATTTTTGGTCAATCGAATTAATAAAAGTAGCCAGTATAATGTGTGTATGTATTTAGTTTGTTTAGAAAAGTATTTTCTTTCTTTTTTTATTATTATTATATTAGGGTTTTCCCATTGAAAAGAGGATCCTAAAAGTCCTCATCAAAAAATTACATAATTCAATTACAATCTCTTTTTCATTTTGTTTTTTTTTCTTCTTTTTTTGTGTTCATTATTCTTACATTTGAGTTTCATACACAACTCGAAATATTTTTCATTTCACTTTCTGTATTTCGCTAATTCCTGAATAGAAAAAAAATCACATGAGTAGTGATATATGTTAACATAACCGTTAATTGAATGAAAAGTGATGGACGAATTTTTTATTTTATTTATCAGTTTTTGGGTTGGGGGGGGGAGCTTATGAAAATACAACCCCACAACTGGTCTCTAACATTACTAGAAATATTTTATGTTCTTGAATAGAAAAAGTCACATGACTGGTGATGTATGTTAACATAACATTTAATGAGATGAAAACTAAACGGCCATTTTTCTTTTAATTCTTTTTTTTTCATTTATTTTTTTTGGGGGGGGGCAGGGGGGCTGTTTTCAATCCAACCCTCCAAGTTTTTCACTAGTCTCTTAATTGAACAACTCATGCTTGGTATACACTATAAATGTTATCTTCTGAAAAAAAAAGAAAGTAAAAAGTAAAAATAAAAAATAAATGGCTTTTCGTACAAAAGACGAGTATCAAACATTACCGGATGATGGGGATGCAAGAGTTTTAAAATCCCATCTCAGAATTAATTGTGAAAATCAGTAATAAAAAAAAAGTAAAAATGAATAAATAAAAAGTTAATATTATTTCCTCGTGATATTCTGTATTTATCCAGCTTTTTCGTTTGACGTGATTTTTAAAATAAATAGAAATATTATCTTACCCCATTAACTGCGCATGACAGGAACTTCAGCCATTCCAATAATGAAAATTTCCAGTCGTCATATATATATATATATATATATCTAATATATATATATATATATATATATATATGACTACTGGAAATGTTCATGTCCTTTCTTAACCGAGATCAAAAAAGGGATGCCTATGGTCCGATATTTTCATACACACACACACACACACACACACACACACACATATATATATATATATATATATATATATATATATATATACATGTGTGTGTGTGTGTGTGAGTGTATGTATTATATTATATAAAAATATCGGACCATATGACCTTTAGGCACCCCCTTTTGATCTCGGTTAAGAAAGGACATGTTTTTCATTTACACCGTCAATATCCGGTTGTTTTAACAGACGATTTTTAGATTCTTTTTAATTATAAAACTAACCCCAACCCTTACCCCTAACCCTAACCCCTAACAAATAAACCGGATATTGACGGTGTAAATGAAAAACCTGTCCTTTCTTAATCGAGATCAAAAAGGGGTGCCTAAAGGTAATATGGTCCAAAATATCAATATTTTTGTGATTAATAGTAACTCAGTTCTATCCATGAATCAGGACATCAAATCGGCTCTCCTTGTTCCGATCAATCAGTGCCACAAGCCATGAGGAATTATTTCTTCTCCTTAACAATGGCAACACCGGTTATTATTAAGGAAGGGCTTTGCTTTTATAGTCGCTATGATTTGACTGTTATATCCTCTAAGTCTCTTTCCCATGTTACCACTTAGCAAGATGAATTCCCAAATACCTCAACCACCTCTGCATATGTAGATTGCTCGATGAACAACAATAAAGCGATGGGCACAGCCACTTTAACTGAGAAAATTGAAAAAAAGAAATCCCCAAAAAGAAATCTGGATCTTTAGCGATGATGCCCATGCAATAGATTTAACACTCAACAATATGATAATTTAGTGATTACAACGTTTGATAAAGTTACTTAAGAGCTATTGCTAAATAGTTCGATTTGTAAAAAGTATAATAATAATAATAATAATAATAATAATAATAATTGAACTCTTTCGCTCACTCTTATTTTTTTCTTTACCTCTTTTCATCTTTTCATTATGTTCGGTTAAAGCAGATTAGCGTTATCACTTCCGCGAAAGAAAAAGAGTAGGGAAATAGAGAGAGAGAAGGGCTCTCTCTCTATTTCCCTACTCTTTTTCTTTCTTTCTTTCTTATTATATTTTTCCGTATAGCATATCCTTTTTCCCTTTTCTATCTTTATAATAAAAACGAAATGGTCTATACAAAACTAACACATTCCTATATACTCAAACACTAACAACAACCACAATGTGAAACATGTCAAACACCTTTGGCTGTTAAACACTTATTCATGGAATTCAGGTTTTTAGCTCACATCAGAAGACGTTCTTTTACTGCAAACAATATGAAAAATTTATTTGAAAATATCAACATGGAGAACATTCTGTCCTTTTTGGGAGAAATAAAATTATACCATAGAATATAGACATGAACTTAATCAATACCATACAACATGATCCCCAATGGTGCTAACACATTGTTAAAACCAATAATTAAAAAAGTATAAATATAAATATACAACATATATTACTTCTAGGCCTGATATAGCCCTGGACGGGTTGATATGCCGTTAAAATCAATCAACCAACCAACCATCCGTTCAAATGCCTGTTGTGATTAGGAATCTTTCCCAGTCTAGAACAGTCATTTTTCAATGGGGTCTGTAATATTATGAGTTATGAAAGGCACTTACCAACATTATTTCAGAGGAGGTATTTTAAAACATATATATTTACCAACCCATCCGCACCAACAGGATGTGACACAAGATCAATTTCTTTGGCGGAGTTTAACAGGTTTGAATTCAGAGTTTTCATTCTCCTAGATTGGTTACCTATACTTCTCCTAGATTGGTTTACTATCCAAGGTTAAAGAATCCAGTCTGCCTACTATTTACCGATAGTTCGAGGGAGAATATATGTATTCATTCCTTTCTCAAGGGTATTAGCGCTATGTGAAAGGCAAACTGCCTTGTCCGGGATTTGAACTCGGGTCGACGAGTCCATTTCCTACTACTCTAACCATTACACGACGCACCTCCATAAAGTATTTGGAGACATAAACTGGTGAGTAAATCTGTATATCATCAGGAAAATATACATAAATGAAGAACTGTCTTATGCTGCCGGATTTAGGTTTCGTTCTATTTATTTAATGACATATCAACTCGTTATAGGTTATTTAATGTCGAAATTGTATTTCTGTCAAACTAATAATGCATAACATAACCAAGTTTGTTAGCAGTATCCTAAAATCCAGTCTCATTTTGCTTGTTATGTTGTACTTGTGGAGACTACCCAACTACTACAAAAGTGCCTTCTGTTGTGTAATGCGTAGCAATTCATTTTAATAGAGTCATTGAGTTAAATTCCCACCGACTCCTCCCACTACCTGTGCCAAACTAAAATAAGATTACTAAATGACTATCATATACAATATGTAGTCCACGTGCGATAGAATAACTAATTATTTGAATATACTGTAATTGACGGCATATAAGACACACGGGTATATAAGACGCACCCCTCCCCTATTTCAGCAGGTTAGATTCAAGAAAAAAAGGTTTTAGTGTATTTAAGCATATATTGTTGAAAACTGTCTAGCTGTGCATTGCTCAAGCAGAAACATAGCTGTATAAAAGCAATTTGGCAGTATACGCAAGCGATAAGCATACACAAGACATCTCAATAGCAGGAAATAATCATAATAATAAAATTAATGATAATAAAACAATAAAAAGACGCAGGGTAATTTTTTGAGTTAAAATTTTGGAAAAAGAGTGGGTCCTATATACCGTCAAATAATGTATCGAGATAAGATGGATTAAATGAAAACAAACGACCAAATGTTTGGTTTTTTTTATTAGCTCTGAATTTATTTAATCTAAAAATTACTTTTTGGGCAGCCATTTTTTCTTGTTTTAAAGATTTGTCAAATTTAAATCATCAAGTGGATTAAAATCTTCTTACCAACCCAACACTATTGGTTCTCTTAAATATAAAATAAATTCAAATTATCCCAACATATTAACCCCAATTTCATGATCATTCTCATCTGATTACAATCGTAACTATTTTCAATGTTCCATAACATTTTAATTGAACTTTTTATGTGTCATTAATTATTTGACTGCACACAACCACCCTGTCGTCTGGGGCGTTAGAATGCACCGACTGCACCTCTGCAAAGGGGTAAGACTCCCCCAATGGGAACACCCGTTGGCCGTGGGTGGCGACCCGTGATGCTTAAGGATAGAACCCAGGTGGATGAGCAGTTCATGACATGCAATACTCCACTTTGGCCCTATCTTGGGCTAGACGGGATGTCACCTCAAGCCCTAGCACCTATATGATTTTCCCAACCCTATTGCCCTTATGGCAAGCCCCACCCCTTTTTATCATATGGATGCTAGAAGGTGGTGGCTGCGGGTCTACATGTCCTGGGAATGACGTTAAACTCTATCTGATGGTGAGGTTCCAGTTTTGGAGGTTTGGGGAATGTGGAGCACCCCTTCATCACCATTGCTCCATGGTCCACTCTGACCCGGAGTGGTAGTACCTGTTAGGGTCCCATCTATGAGTTAAATAGAAAAATGTATTTATAAAAAATTGTATTATCCATTAAGAATTGATTTATTTCAAAACTTTATCGGCATTAAATGACCCACTGAGGTTGATATGCCGTAAAACAAAACAAAACAAACAAACAAACAAACTGCACACAACCATATTATATCAAGTGTTCTATCTAATACTGTTACAATTTTTGTGGCTATCCTCTAGGCTTCAAGCAAGAGCTCTGTCCAGCGGAGATCCTTTGTGTCAAGTAGAGCGCGATTCTTAGTGAAGAATCCTTTGGTTGTTCCTTGGCGCTCCTCAGTCTTGCAGTCTTACAGGTCCTTCGTCAATGATTGCAAATGGGCGTCTCTCAGTATCAGCCGATTAAGCAGTCAACCAAACATGTCTTCGGGCTGTTGATTAGCTGAGGTTTAAAGCACGTGACCTCGCTTAGTCTATAGATTTGAGTGGTGGTTTGCAGCACGGCTTATATCAACAAATATTCCAACAAATACAAGTAATTTTCAAACCGATCGATTAGGCCCATAGATAGGACCATAATGGTTACCATCACTTCGGGTCTGAGTGGATCTGAGAGTAATGCTAATGAAGAGTTGACTCCAAACTACCAAGCGGAACAGGAGTCTCACCACTAGATACAGTTTAGAGTCATACCAAGGGATCTTACTACTGTATAATGGATATAGTCGGCTTATTCCAACCAAGATCAATTTTGAGTTTTCCTTCTCTTAGATAGGTTGCCATATCATGATTAAAGAGCCAGGCCTGGCCTATAATTTATCAATATCTGGGGGAGAATCGTTGGATGCATACTTTTTCAAAGATTATTAGGGCTATGTGAAATGCAAATAGCCTCAACCAGGATTTGAACTCGGGTCACAAAGTTCATTTCTTACAATGATAACTGTTGCACAATAAGCGCCCACGCGATGAATGATAAAATCTGGCTGATCGTAAAGGCTTAGATATCTGAAATGACATTGAATCACAAGACTCTTCTGCTGTGTAGATCGCTAATTGTAGTCCAATCAGATTAGATAAAAGAGACACTTAGGAGATCTGGCTGTGTAATGGATTAAGTTGGCCCGGCTCTACACGAGATTTGTTAAAACTTGCTTACAATAATTCTAAATATCACACAGAGAAGGAAATATTAATTCGTTTTTGTGCATCATGTTTGTTAGAACCAGGTTTGAGCCAATTCTTCCAAGATAATTGACGTTGCATTATTTCTGCTGAGTCAATTTGAGCGGGAAACCGTTGTCACAAGGGCGGCCATTATGGATTTACAATAAATGTAAGCGATTAGAGAAAGCAAGCTTTTGTTAGATACAGTGTGACGACAAAAGAAATAAACACCTTAAAAATGTCTTTAAAAAAAACTATCTAAAATATCATTGGATTATGTAATCGTTATGGGAAATGGACACGGCAACACGAGTTCAAATCCTAGACGAGGCTTGTAGCACTTCAGATAGCGCAAATACCGTTATAAAATGTATAAATCCAACTATTCTATTTACGGCTATGGGTAAATAGTAGGGCAGAGTGGACTCTTTAATTTTAGCATGGCAATTAAAGAGTCCACTCTGTCCTACTATTGGACCATATCACCTTTAGGCACCCCTTTTGCGATCCCGTTTCGTGGGGACATTTTTCTTTACATTTACACCGTCAAAATCCGGTTAATTGTTTACAGACAATTTTTAGATTTTTTTAAAATTATAAAACTAACCCCAAACCCTAACCTCTAACTCTAATCCTAACCCTAACCCTAAGCTCTAACCCTAAACCCTAACCCAAATCCCTTACAAACAACCGGATTTTGACGGTGTAAATGAGAAAAGTGTTCCCACGAATCGAGATCGCAAAAGGGGTGCCTAAAGGTCATATGGTCCAATATTAGGACAGAGTGGACTCTTTGATTTTAGCATGGCAACCGGTAGGATTTGAAACGAGGTCGCAAATATGTGGCATCTAGTGAGGATTGAAATCAGTTCATTAGTTATGGATCTGCGAGACTATCTTGCTAACAATGTAAGTAGTTTACGAGTATGTATGTATGTACGGGAGAATAGTAGTATCAAAAGGATAGCTAAACAATTAAAACTATTTCTCCCTTCAGCTATGGGTAAATAATAGAGTAAACAGGGCTCATTAATCTTGATAAGGCAACTGTTAATCGAGAAGGAAAACCTGTTAAAATTTTCTTTTGAAATTGACCTTGACTCGTATCTTGATATTACGGAGTGGTTAGTAAATAAATAAATATATATATAGGTTTGGAGGTTGATTTTGAAGTCTATCACAATGCATGTGTAAAGAAAAGATAATAAGGTAACAATGGTGTTGTTTGTTAACCTGTAATTTATTCTTGATATTTCGAGATAAAATCTCTTTTTCAGAAAAAAACTGGAACTGAAATAGTTGTCTTGTTATGGCATTTTTAGTTAAATTATTTTCTTTTTGAAAATGTTACAGATGGTGTTTTTTTATAACTGTATTCTCGTGTTGCATGTTTATGTGAATGCGTTTTTTTGTTTCTACGTGTGCGTATGTTGACATGCACGTGTGCATGAAAATGCGTGTAGACTGTGACGTTATGACTGTATCCACACGCGTGTGTGCGTATGAATAACCGTATCCACGTGCGTATGTGCGTATGAAAGAGCGTATTCATGTTTGGTGGCCATGGTGATGTATAATATTTCGTGTTGGATGTAATATAAATCATTTAATCATTTATTATTATTATTATTATTATTATTATTATTATTATTATTTATTTGTTTATTTACTTATTTATATCTCATTCAATTTATTTTTAATTTATTTTTAAAAATATTTTTTATACATATATTTTTAAAAAAATTCTTTCATATTTACCTTGTCCATAAGTGTGTGTGTATGTATGTGTACAGGTTAATACACAACACCATTGTTACCTTATTATTTTTTCTTTACACCTGCATTGTGATAGCCTTCTAAATCAACCTCCAAACCAATATATACACAATGTTTCAAGCAAATTATAAAACTCTTATATATATATATATTATAATATATATATATATATAATATATATATATATATATATATTATGCTCCGTAACCCGGTAGAGCTCTTTAGGTGAAACTTCACTTTTTTGTGGGAGTATATAACCCCTCTGCAGGGGATAGAGTGCGTATCCTGACCCCCGCTAACATCTACTACGATAAATACAATATAGTTCCTAACATGGGGGTGTCTCTACACTCCTCAGAGCCCAGAAGCGGAGCAATAATACTGGACGCAGTATTGTACCATACCAAGGATTTTCGGGATGTGTGTTACCCTTCTGCAGGGGATAGAGTCAGCATATTCTTGCCCCCACTAACAGGACACACAATAAAGATTATCTGGTTTCTAACATAGAGATGTATCCGAATCCTCCAGGTCCTTACTACTGGATTCAGTTTAGTATTCAACCCAGCATCATTTGTGTGTAGTACCTTATCCCTATGCAGGGGATATAGTCGGCATACTCTGATCCCCGCTAACATTACATTCGATAAAAATTTTCTGGTTCCTAACAAATACAACACTATTTCATCACTACTGATTTACTTGAAAAGGGTGCAATTGTAAACATTGCTTACTATTGCTAACTCTTTTGGCAATATTCACCTTATTTATTGAATGACACTCATGTGTATACGCGCGCGCGTGTGTGTGTGTGTGTACATTATATTCAGAATATCTCATAATAATAGGACACATTATTTTTAATTATCAAGAACGTGTTCATGGTCTGTAATTAAAATATTTGAATTTTAATGTATATACTGTGAGTATATATATATATTATATAATATATATATATATATATATATATATATATATATATATATTTATTGTACACTCCTCACAGCTCTAGAAGTGGAGCCTCGCAACTGGACGCAGTTTAGTGTCGTACTAAGGGTTTTTTGTGAAGATTGTTTTACCCTTCTGTAGGAAATACATATTCTAGTCCCCACTAACAGAACATACGATAAGATTATCTGGTTTACACTCCTCATAGTTCTCGACACAGTTTAGTGCCATACCAAGGATTATTTGTGAAGATTGTCTTATCCTTCTGCAGGGAGTACAGTCATCCTATTTTGGTGCCCGCTAACTTCACATACGATAAGGATTAATCGGTTCTACATATAGGAGAGTCACTCCAATCACCAGAGCTCCAAAAGTTGAACCTTACTATAAGATACAGTTTTTTGTCATACCAGCGATTTGTTTGTAAGGAGTGTCTTAACCTGCTGCAGGTGAAACAGTCAGCATATTCATGCCCTTACTAACAGGATATAGGATAAAGATTACATCCCAGAGCTCCAACAGTGGGTACAGTTTTCTGCCATACCTAGGGGTTTTGTGGGGGGGTTACCCTTCTGCAGTCAGAATATTCTAGGCCCCCACTAACAGGATCTATGATAAAGATTATCTGATTCCTAACATAGGAGTGTCACCATATATCCCAGAGCTCCAACAGTGGAGCCATAATACTGGGTACATTTTTTTTGCAACATACCTAGGGGTTTGAATTTGGTGTACATTACCCTTCTGCAGTCAGAATATTCTAGGCCCCCACTAACAGGATCGATGGTAAAGATTATTGGTTTCCTAAAAGTCCTGTGTCAGCAGTGTAGAGATTTACACTGGATTATATTAGAGACAGGAGAGAGAAATGTTAAGAACCTTTGATGTATTCTGAACTTCTCCAGGAAAGACACTAGACGTAAAGGAATCAGAAGAATAGACCCCCATGAATCAAAATAACGGTTTCTGTCAGAATTCCTGGAAGCTATTCAAATACAACAGACAGAATATAAAGGCCAGAACCTAAAGAACCAATGATAAAGATATTAAATTTTATTGAAATACTTAGAAGCGTTATCTAGATGTTATTACTGCTGTAACTACCACCAACTTTTAATCATCAGAATTTGGTGTACATCACACTAAAGCAGAGGTGATGTAATATTAATGGATTAATTAGTTAGACATTTTCAATTTCTAAATACACTACCAGAAATAATGTAGGCTCGATAGGAAGAACTTAAATTTGCATCCTCTGAATAAGGGTAAGACTTCCACCCAAAAAACATGTGTTACATACTCATACACACATACACATGTTGGGTACATACACAAGTGTTCATTTTACTGGAGAGAGGAGAAAGATAGACACAGGTAGATAGAGAGATATGCATTTTGCATTACTTACTTCTTTAGCCATTTGGTGATCTCTAGTCGTTTCTATTCTTCCTCTCTATGTTGAATTCTATTTCTAGATTCCTGTTGGCCGTTCGTCTTTGATGCATTCCTTCTTCTTGGTCAGTCTTTTTGCCAAGACATTCATCAAATAAGGCCACCATTTTATTTCTTTATTTACTTAACTAAAATTCTTCTTCTAACTAACACAACACGCGTGTGCATTTGAACCCAGCTAAGGCAGACATATTTTCTGCCTGACGTCCAAGCTCGAACTGCGAGTTCTCTCGGTCCCACGTGACTTCGCGGGCTTTCTGTAATATTCCATGGAAAGTCCAGCCCGTGATATGAAAAGGGGATATCCCTTCAGAAATTCAGGGGGTTGACAATAATCTATGCATAGATTATGTAACACATTGAGTACATATATATCTAACGTTTTTTTGTTTGACATTATGGAATAGGTGTTAAATGATGTTTATTTACCTTTTTATTCCTAAATATTTTCGGGAAAAATTTCCATCATCAGAGGGAATATATATATATATATATATATATATATATATATATAAACTACTAAAAGTAGATTATGTAACACATTGAGTACATATATATCCAACGTTTTTTTGGGTTTTTTTTACATTTCTGGATCAGGAATGTTTTTTTCCCTTTCTTCATGCATTCAGTTATGCTTGCTTCCTGTATAATTTGACTCAATTGCCGAACAATCTGCCGTAGATGTGTGTGAATTTTTAAAACCAAAATCTTCTGCCGACTTTAACCCGAGTCTCACATAAAACAATAAATTTTACTTCTTTCTGCGGTATCAGTGGGGGCATGCCCGTATCCGGTTCTTGGATTTCTTCGAAACCCACTGAATGTTTAAGAAGGCACTAGATTCGACCTGAAAACTCGTTATTTATTTATCTTTGTCAAAGCACTAACAGTGCTCTTAGCAATTTATAGGGTTCAATACCGGCCCTTGTCAATTTAGCGTATGAGTAGCACAGTGCGATAAATTGAGGAGTTGAGGTAGGTGTGGCGCTCCACCTCAGATGCCAAACAATTTCCTTGGTCTAGCACTAGTGAAAAGGGGATAGATACCTTCGCTGTCTGGCTGATATCGAATTTAGGCTCCGACGACGACTTTAATTACTTTGCTTATATACTACTTGTTTTGAATATATAATGGGGAGAAAAATGCTTCTATTATGAGAAGAGGATATTGAAGGGCATCCGTGGTTATACACTCATAAAACTTTCTTACTTATTTGGGTTGCTAACTTCATAGCTGGAATTCTTATCTTCTGTTTCTTGTGTTCTGTAATCTATTATCTGTTGCTATCTCCATTTTTCTATCTAATTGACTGGTCTGTTTTTAAGATGCTGGTCTTATCTGTGTCTTTGGTTTCAAGATGCTAGTTCGCCAAGGTTTCCATTAGTTCACTGAGACAATACGAGGCATACATTTTGTTATTACATCCTTATCATAACCAGAACTTTTTAAACTTAGGATCCTTCAATCGCATGCGTGGAGTAAGCGGCTTAACTGACTCAATTAACTTACAAAGCTAACTAACTAGGCCTTCTTCCTACAAGTCTATGTAACCGGAATGAAGATTACCCAAGGTTATTTAATGCCAATCATCTAATCCACCCCGATTCTGAATTTCAACAATCATTGAATTCCTACACTAATTGCCTAAAAAAACGACGGTGATTTATTAATATCAAAACATTCTAACGTGACTCATTCCCAGACGAATTTTCAAAGAATTGTCTCCGTCTTTCTATCAGCCCTTAGTCTCCTAAAAACATTATTTTCTTTCTTTTTCTGTATTTTCTCTTTCCATCGAATTTAAATGCACTGTTTCAACCAGTTTTACTCAACATTAACCTTTTATATACATGATATATATGTAAAGTAAAGTCGTCGGGGCGGCCTAATGTCGGTATCAGCCAATCAGCGAGGGAGTCTATCCCCTTTTCAATAGCACTAGACCAAGAAGATTATCAGCGTCTGAAGTGGAGTACCACACCTACCATCAGCTCCTTACTTTACCGCACAGATCTCTGTGCTACTCATACGCTGAGTCAGTGAGGACCGGTATCGAACTAGGAACCTTGTAGTTTCAAACCGAACGCTCTACCGACTGGGCTAACCCGGCCCTATAGATATACACTAATGATATAAAAAGAAAAGAATATACAAACGGGAACCAAGAGATAGAAATATACACATATAATTCTGCGTACAAGTAGAATGTGAAAGGTTTACAAAAGTGGAAAAGTGATTACTCAATGAGCGTTGTTAATACCGTCACGTGGCTTTACCGTTCCCTGGTACGGTCCGGGATAACGTATTCCTATAGTTAACGGAACATTTGCAAAAATATGTCAATAATAGAAGGCGTTTGTTGTGTAATGGTTATCGTCGTACAAAAAGGACACGGTGACACGTGTTCAAATCCCAGACGAGACTTTTTTGCTTTACACATATTGCTGAAACTCTTCATAAAGTTATGCATCCAACTATTCTCCCTCCAGCTATGGGTAAGTATTAGCGCATACTGTACTCCTTAACCTTGGTCTAGAATAAGGAACAAGTCTGATTTTTTTTTCTCTCGTAGATTCTTTTAAACTCAGCTTAATAATTGACCCTGTGTCACATCCTGCTCGTATGGGCAATTTGGGTAGATGCATAGATAATAGGTTTCTAGTATTGTCATGTTACAACTGACTAAGCCCTACAGGCCAAACTAATTATCTAAGGGAGATAATTATTCATAGCCTGCCTACACCAGAAACCACAATCTATGAACTAAGTACGAATTTTGATAAATGGTCTTTTGCGTTTGACTACCCTAATGAATTCATACGTACATGTATGTTGTCCTCTCACCAGATATGATAAAGTATCTTGTCACTGATATTCTACGGTGTTTGACGTCAAACAACAAGAGTTCTTGAATTAACCAATTGCCCTCATATTAATAACCATTCGAATAATTTATCGTAAAAAGCTGTCACCCAACGGTCAAATCGAACAGAGACTAATTTGGACGATTTATGCGAATATGAAACCCTTTTGTCTAGTTGCTGCTGGATGTAAGTCTAAATATATCAGTTAAACCTAGTGATGAATCTATACTGTTAAATCTTTACAATAATGAATAAATGCAGTGTTTTTTTTTTATTGGTATGCTTGGCGCTAGGCAGGTCGGTTGGTTGGTTGGTTTATTGGCATATCAACTCTTGCGTGCCAGTTAATACCAAATTATATATAATATATTAATAATTTGAAGGCAATTACAATGCGTGTAAAAAATAAAAACAAAAAGATGTTGTTTTTGTCTTATCGATTTAAAAAAAAACTTTATCTTCAGAGACGAAAATCAGAAATGAACGTGCTTAAGTTTTTTTTTGCGTGGTTATACTTTTTTCTTCTTTTCTTTTTCTTTTCCTCTTCTTCTTTTTTCTTTTTCCTCCCTTCCCCCTTCTTTATGTTATGAATGAAATGGGCGAATAACTGTAATTTCTTTTTTTTTGTTTGAATATTTTTTGAGAACGAATGTTTAAAATCCTACCTTGCATATATATCCAATAGTGAATATTGCAACAATGTAGCCATGTACATTTCAAAAATAAAAACGGTCACGTAGGAAAATTCTTATGCTTAGCTTTTATTTTATTTTTCTTTCTCTTTCTCTCTTTGTTTTTATTCATTTTCTTTCCCTCCCTTCTCTAATTTTCAATTTTTTTTCAGTTGTAAAAAATAAAATGTATTAATTTAATTATATGGACCAGTAAATAAGTAAATAAAAGATTACCTTTAATTATATATTATTAGGATTGAAGGAAAATCTAAGAAAATATGTTTTAAGAGTATATTTTTTTTACATTTTAAATAGATTAAGTATTATATATTAATTATATATTAAAATATTATATAATAATTATATATTAGGATTGATGCAAAATTTGAGAAAACTATGTATTATGAGTATTTTCTTTTCAAATTATATATATATATATATATATATATATTATATATATATATATCAATGTGTATGGTTGGCACTATTTTACTTGAAGAAGCAGTAGTAATCCAATGTACAGTGTTTATTAGAAGTGTGCTCAATATCTGTGATGGGGCGTTAATAGATAAATAAATAAATTATAAGTTTTATTTATATTTATTAGCATTGGACAATTTTGCTACCATTGGTTTCTTGCTCTGCGGCAGTCATCAGGCAACGAAAGTGTTTTTAATATATATATTTATATATATATATATATATTATATATATATATATATATATATATATATACAAAGATTCTTGTTAGTATTTTTTTCTTTTATTTGCCTTTTATTTGTTTTTCATTACGTTTAATCCGACATTATTTTGTTTTTAAACATTTTGTGATTAATTATCTAATATATTCTTTAATAATTGTTTAATATATCATTCTTTGATATATTCTTCACTTTGTTTTTAATCATATTTCTAACTAATTCTTTAATATATTCGTTAATTATTCTTTAATATATCACTTATTTATATCCTAATAATATTTTAGCTTTTCCTATGGAAAATGGTTGGTAAAAAATGTTAACACCTTTCAGACACCGCCCTGTCGTCTGGGATGTTAGAATGCACGGACTGCACCTCTGCAGAGGGGTAAGACTCCCCCAATGGGGCTACCTGTTGGCCGTGGGTGGTGATCCATGATGCTTAAGGATAGAACCCAGATGGATCAGCAGTTCATGACTTGCAATACTTCACTTTGGCCCTATATTGGGCTAGACGGGCGATCGGAGAGGCCCCCTCCGGTCAATCGGCTGGTCACGTCAAGCCCTAGCATCTATATTATTTTCCCAAACCTATTGCCCTTATGGCAAGCCCCAACCCCTTTTTATCATATGGGTGCTAGAATTCGCTGACTGCGGGTCTATATGTCCTGGGAATGACGTTAAACTCTATCTGATGGTGAGGTTCCAGTTTTGGAAGTTTGGGGAATGTGGAGCACCCCTTCATCACTATTGCTCCCTGGTCCACTCTGGTGTGGAGTGGTAGTACCTGTTAGGGTCCCATCTATGGGTTAAATAGAAAAAACATGAATTTATAAACAAAAATTGTATTATCCATTAAAAATGAAATTATTTCAAAACTTTGTCGGCATTAAACATTTTTGAATACCAAATTACCAATGGAAGTATACGGCATAAAATAACCCAAGGGGTTGACATGCCGTAAAACCCAACCAACCAAACCCAACCAACCAAACCCAACCTTTCGGCCAAGAATAGCGCGTTGATTCTATTGAATTTTGGTCTCCATCGACTTTCCTTTATGAAAGGACGCGTGGTCGGTCGTAATATAAAAAAACATGCATAAATACAAATTTATCTATTAATAATGGAGATTGTCTGTATTTCTGTCTGTAACAAAACTACGTCATAGCTCTACGTCACAATATTCTTATGCTATATACACCCAACATTTGAGTAAGAAATTTAAAAAAAAATTTTTTTCTCGTCTTATTTTTTTTTTTTTTTTTTTTTAACAAGAAGTTAAGTAAAAAGTTTACAAATAGATAAATAAATATGATTTTGTGTAAAATTGATGTGGAAAATATTCAAAATAATTGTTTGATTATTACATGCATGCAACATTTTATTTGAGAGGGAAGGGGCTCAGTTTTCATTTCAAATTGTTTTATTTTTTTTACTCCTTTAATAAATATGAGGATTTTGCTTACTTATGATACAAACCCTCTGACATTGAATTTTTAACTCCACCCTCAGGCAATGTCTTTCAAAAATTAATTTTTACGACGCCCGTATTTTCTGTTGCTAGTATACATAAAATATATTTTATTTGTTTCTTGTTTTGTTTTATGGCATGTCAACCACGGTGGGTCATTTAATGCCAGCGATGTTTTGAAAGATTCGGAGCAATAGTTAATAGAAAAAATTTTAAACACAATTTTTTTGTAAACAAATTCTATTCAACCCACAGATGGGACCTTTACAGTACTACCACTCCATGTCAGAGTTCTCCAGAGAGCAATATTGATAACTTCTCCAGACTCCAGAACTGGAACCTCACCATCAGAGTTTAACGTCATACCCAGGACATGAAGACCCTCAGTCACCGCCTTCAAGCACCCATATGATAAAAAGGGTTGGGGCTTGCCATAAGGGCAGTAGGGTCGGAAAATCATAAAGGTGCTAGCGTTTTACGTGATCAGCCGATTGATTAGAGGGGGCCGTCTAGCCTAAATAAAAGTCAAAGTGGAGTGTTGCATGTCATGGACTACTCAGCCACCAGGGTTCTATCCTTAAGCATCACGGGTCGCCACCCACCTCCAAGAGGTGACCCCATTTGGAGGGGGATCTTACCCTCTGCAGAGGAGCATTGTACAAACAAACATTGTACAAACAAACATTCAGGCCTACAGACATACATTCATAATATTTCTTTTATATCTATGGATTCTAACATAAAATATATCAACAATGACCGATCGCTGTACAAACAAACATGCAGATATACAGACAGACATACAGTATCTTTTTTTTATCTATAGATTCCTGCATAAAATATATTAACAATCGCCCGGCCGTTGTAAAACAAACATTCATATATACAGACAGATACACAGAATCTTTCTTTTATATCTATAGATTTCTGCATAAATTGGACACATGGCCTAGTGGATAAGATAGTTAGGTTAAGACAGTTCTAAGGGACAGTTATCTCTGGATTCCGGGTTCATCCTGAGTAGAGGCAGTAACATAGAAAAATAATTAACACAACTCCTACCCCAGCTATGGTTAGCGGAATGAGAACAGGATACCCCCGTGGACTAATAAAGGGTTTGGTTCAAAGTTCTGTGATTGCCCTCGATTACTACAAGAAAGTTCCCAAGTTCTAAAAGAAGGTTCCCGAGTCCGAGAAGGTTCTCGAGTCCGAGAAGGTTCCCGAGTCCGACAAGAAATACCTGAAGAAGGCCGGATGGCATATCGGCCGAAACGTTGTACAAATAACAATGAATATGGGGACAATAGTCCGAATAAAGCAGATAATAATATTCTAACTGTTTAAAATCACAATGTTTGACATTCTTAACAATCACTCATAGTTTTCACTTGTGGTACATGCACGGTTTTCTCTTTGACACCTGTTCGTCTTTGAAAAGCATAGATTTGTAACTGGAAGGTCTTTTTCTTCTTCTCTAGAGTGCAGGTCTTGGCAAGGTTATACAAAAGACGGAAAATGGCTCTTTCAGCAATTCTCTCTTATTCACATCATTGCTATTGTCAAAGAATAGGTCAATAGAGTTTAGCGTCAGTCTTTTAGCAGGTGTTGAAGACAATGAAATAGTTGAAGGTGCTATGGCTTTCCCTCCAAACCAATTCTTTAACCGTATCTCATTTAATAAATACTTTCAAAAAGTGTTCCATTGAAAGTGATTAGTTGGTTGGTTGGGTTTTTCGGCGTGTCAACCCTTGCTGGGTTATTTTACGCCCAGAATATTTTGTTTATTCATTCTTGATGGGTATTCAATTTTTAACTCAATTTTAAAACTCAATGTTTCTATTCAACTCTTCTGTCCTATACCACCTCATTCCACCCGGCCAGAAGTCACATATTCCTAATCTACCCCAAATGATAGCCTTTGTTTAAATGTAATATTAAACATATTTCTTCGGCATCAAATGATCCGACAAGGGTTGACAGGCCGTAAAAATCCAACCAACCAACCTTTGTTTAAATCTAATATTAAACATATTTCTTCGGCATCAACTGATCCGACAAGGGTTGACATGCCGTAAAAATCCAACCAACCAACCAACCAACCAACCGACAAAAACAGTGTTGTGAATTTGACGATACACACAGATAACACTCTCATGGGAATTCAGCTATAGTCACACACAGCAATGGATCTGCGAGACTAGCTTGCCAGCCATTACACCATGATAGCACGCCTCTTTCTTTACACAACCCGTTTGCCTCGGCTAGGATGTGACACAATTTTGCAAGTATGGAGCATCAGCGAGGATGTGACTCGGAGTGGTATATCCTTTTTCGGTCCCATCTAAGCGGTAAATAGAAAAACATGAGTTGAAAAATGCTTTTAAAAATGAATTTTGAAAAACTTGAATACCCATCAAGAACGAATAAAACAAAACGTTTTTTGCATAAAATAACCCAATTAGGTTGACATGCCATAAAATATAACTAACTAACCAGCCAATGAGGATAAACTCGATATTCAGTATCAACTTACTAATAGATCTAGTATAGCTTGATAAGACTAGCCTAGTAACCATTAAACCATTATGGAACCGCATAATTGCCACAATATTTATTTAGTATGGTTTTTCTTTCTTTCTTTTTACAACAACTGACCTAAAAACAAACAATATTGTCTGAATAGTCTGTAGGAAGAGTGATTAGCGACAGAAAGTTCCAATCTGAAATCTGCAGAAATTATTCGGTGCCTGTAGATCTAAGAGGAAGCGATATACTCACTGCAAACATTCTAATTAAATAAAGAAAGTCCATTTATTTTTTATATTTCTGGTAACTATGGACGGAAACATATATTTACTCTAAACCAACAATAAATAAAAAAACTTTACTGGCAACAAATAGAATCACTTTATTTGTCTGTCCACATTTTTCATAGTAATCTTCTTTTTTTTTAACGAAAATATCTGCCAAGCTAAAACTTCTTTTTTCTTTCTTTCTTCTAAAATGCAAATGACAGATCTTTGGCTTAGATACAAGGAAATCCTTTTTCTTTTTTTAACTATGAAAAATGTTTCCTGCTCTGGCCAGATAAATATTAGGATGTTTTCGTTTAAAAAATAATTAAAATACGTCCACAAATTCGATCCGTGAAGATTGTAGTAAATCCATTGCTATGATTATCAAAATATTTGGGTTGGCAGGAAAATAATATCTTGTGTTCGTCGTTAAAGGATATTTGGAAATTTTCGTTTTAAGGTTTCGTTTGCTTTTGGTTTTATTTGTATAAGGGTATATTATTTCTTTATTGTTTATTTAATGTTGAAATTTGATTAATTTCTAAATGCTTGATTATAATCAAAACTATATTTTTTAAATTTCTTTTTTTTTTTAAATTGCCCGTTTTATTTTATAATACACATTTATTTATACACACATTTATTTACACCGCCCTGTCGGCTGGGGCGTTAGAATGCACCGACTGCACCTCTGTAGAGGGGTAAGACGCCCCAATGGGGCCACCTGTTTGCCGTGGATGGCGACCTATGATGCTTAAGGATAGAACCCAGGTGGACGAGCAGTTCATGACTTGCAATATTCCACTTTGGCCCTATCTTGGACTAGACGGGCGGTCGGAGAGGCCCCCTCTGATCAATCGGCTGGTCACGTCAAGCCCTAGCACCTACATGATTTTCCCAACCCTATTGCCCTTATGGCAAGCCCCACCCCTTTTTATCATATGGGTGCTAGAAGGCGGTGGCTGCGGGTCTACATATCCTGGGAATGACGTTAAACTCTATCTGATGGTGAGGTTCCAGTTTTTGAGGTTTGAGGAATGTGGAGCACCCCTACATCACCATTGCTTCCTGGTCCACTCTGACCCGGAGTGGTAGTACCTGTTAGGGTCCCATCTATGGGTTAAATAGAAAAACGTATTTATAAAAAAATTGTATTATCCATTAAGAATTGATTTATTTCAGAACTTTATCGGCATTAAATAACCAACTGAGGTTGATATGCCGTAAAAAAAAAGAGCAAACATTTATTTACACACGTTTAGATGATATCATCCTACGGATTTACTGACAGGAGAAAATGCCCAAAACAGACGTGCTGGAACGAGCAAACACGTACAGCATGTTCGTCATCATCTGTGAGAGAAGCTTACGCTGGCTTGTTCATGGCCGCATCCTCAAAGACCTACTGTATGGGGCGTAGTAGAAGGCACCTGACGGGTAAGAAGACAACGCCTACACTTTAAATACATCTGCAAGAAGGACATGGATACATGCCACATCAAAACCAACATATAGGAGGTTGGTGCAGCAAATAGAGCGGCATAGCGCCTCCTTGTCAGACAAGGGACAAAAAGGAGAGGAATGAAGCCTCCACGGAAAAGAGAGCCAAAGGGAAGGAGAGACAACAGCAACTCCAGCAAACATCACTGTTCGTTTGCAGTCACTGTAACAGAGACTGTCATTTAAACATTGGCCTGTTCAGCGACTCGCGCAGATGCAGTTTAAAAAATGGACACCACACCATCGTCTTTAACTGACGGAAAGATGCCTACTAACTAACATGATATCATGTATTTCTAACATTAACATTTCCCTTGTGTCGTAACCTGCTCGTGGCAGAGGGGTTTTTAAACACATACCTGTAGGTTCATTAGCATGCATCTAAAATAAAACACATTTGTGGTGGGGAGTTTCTATTGAATATTTCCTAACTCGTTAGACTCCTCTTAGAATAACTCAACGTTATTAGAGTTTGAAGAGGTTAATGGGTGTACGAGTTAGGCCTTCTGGATATAAATTACATATTTCAAGGGAAGTAGAAATTAATATACAACGGTATTAAAAAGTCTGTTGATGTGTAAGACGCTAGAGTTGGTGTGCAAAGGAGATGAGAGGTCGGTAGAATTGTTATGTGACGGGCCTTTGTTTCCTGGTAACTCCTGTCTCGATTAACAACAAGTCTACACTTTCTTTTAGCAAATATTTCTTTTTGGCTGTGATAAAAATCCTAGCAGTCGGTAACCCAGAGAGAGAGAGAGATTGAAAGTCCCAATGACAGAGTCGCTTACATTATATATGCTAAGTTTGTCATTTGCCTGTCACTTGTGGCTTAGGAAAGGATGACAGATAGGAAGGGATGTCGCTCTATAGGCTAATGTTTAGGTCGTGCCGGATGTCTCTTTTGTATACAGGAGTTCGTTCCTGTCTCGTTCTCAGCTATTTTCCTGATCTTCAACCTGGCCAGATAGACACAAAGAGGAATCATGCATAAACAGAAGCTCATGCAGTGACCGTTGCAAAAAGTATGTAATGCCTTCGGTAGTGCCCTTATATATATATATAATATATATATTTACCAACCCCTCCACACGAGCAGGATGTGTCACAAGGTCAATTTTTTAAGCGGAGTTCAACAGGTTTGATTTTACAGTTTTCCTTCTCCTAGACCGATTGCCTAACCACGGTTAAAGAGCCAAGTCTTCCCTACTATTTATCCATAGTTTGAGGGAGAGTAGGATTCATACTTTCCCAAGGGTATTAGCGCTAAGTGAACTGCAATTACCACATCCAGATATGAACTCGGGGCAACGAGTACATTTCCCATGGCTTTATCCATTACTCAACGCGATTCCACGGCAGTCCCCTTATAGGGCGCCTCGGGCACCGGTCAATAAACTCGGCCATGCCCTTTTCTAACGGGGGCTGTTGCTGCCTGTGGCACAGCCCCATGGGATTACGTGATTCATTGTATCTAAATGGTCCAGAAGTCGAAGGTACTGGAGTCAGTGCACTAACCCGGGCAATGTCTATATTTACCTTTAAAAGTTTAATCTATGTAACCTCGATAACCTGCTTGCTAGGTTGAATCATAAGCAATAATACTTTTGGGAAGAGTTTTCTACTTGTATTTTTTACTAATGAATGTTGAATAAACGGGATAATATGTCGACAACTTCATATTTGAATTCACTAAAAACCTTCGCTGTTGGTTTAATCGTAATTCGAAACAACGATTGCATCAAATTTTACCCAATGCTATGTGAACTTGTTGAGAAGTTGAAGGAAGAAGAAGAGGAGGCGAAGGAGGAGGAGGAGGAGAAGAGAGAGAGAGAGAGAGAGAGAGAGAGAGAGAGAGAGAAGAGAGAGAGTAGTTACCTCTGGCGTTGATCATTGTAATCAGAATAAAATAGTAAAGCAACATTTTTAAAAAAACAAGAATAGAAATAGAACATTTTTTTTTTTTTTACGACCGCAAGAAAAACAAACAACCAAAAAATAACAAAAAAAAAATGAGGAATGAAAAGAAAAGAAAAAAACAAAGAAAAAAAGTTTCTCCACCAAAAAAGCAAAACAAAAACAAAAGACGAAAACCAAATAAAACAAAAGCCAATTCAAACAGACTCACCCCTCACGCTCCACCGACAACCCACATTCTCTTTCGTCCAAATCGACCTGTTACTACCAGCCATGTTGAGCGAACAAAAAGAATGGCACCGAATTTCTTCACGTTTCTCTTTTATCTCACCACCTCCCCAGAAACCCACCCACAATGCACTGAACTGAACTTCACCGTTCTACCAGAATAAATATCACCCTTCCACAGTCTTTAGTTTCTTTCTTGGATTATCAGTCGGAGCGGTTAGTATGCAATACGTGTAGTGGGTAGTCCCTGTGGCGTAATGGTTAACGTGCTGGGCTACGACTCTCTAGTAAGTGAGTTCGAACTCTAGTAGCGCTATTACGTTCACTTTTGGACTAATACCCTTGGGAAAGGTATAACACGCTATTGTTCTTTTTTCTAAAAAATAACTTTGGTATTAAATAACACGAAGGTTGAATCAACAAACAAACCAATGGACCAAGAAGTAATAACAATAAGGGGTACTCAACACGCCCCAGATCACGAGAATTTCATTATCAGCTTCATATAAACCCCTCATCTCCACAGCTATGTCCTACTGCTGTTCTACAAGGACGGTTTTGGTATTAAAAGTACCCACCCAGGTTGATATACCATTATGCAAAAAAATCTCCTACACTTTTCTACTAATACCCTTGGGAAAGGTATGAGCCCCTCCACTCAACAGATATATGTTAAATAGTAATACTGATATTCTACAAGGATGGCTTTGGCATTATATTACCCACGAAGGTTGATATGCCATTGCACAAAAACATTCTCCTTGTTTAAATATTGCATTGTTTTGCCCCATATCACACAAACCATCCGTGTGAGTCGAACAAGACACGGTGGGCACTACTGGAGAAGCAAGGATGAACTCATTAGTGACGTTCTTCTGTGGAAGCCATCACATAGGCACGCCAGATTAGGCCGTTCAGCAAAGACGTACATAGACGAACTCTGCGCGGATACTGAATGCTGCACAGAGGATCTCCCAGGAGCAATGAATGATAGGGCGGTTGGTGAGAGATTGTCATGGATATCCGTGCTGCTAGCGCGACATGATGATGATGATGAAATATTGCATACGGTTTTCAATGTTTTAAAGTTCAGTGTGATACTCAGTCTGATTGTGACAGACAATCATCATCATCATCATCATCATCATCATCATCATCATCATCAAGGCGTGCCGACACAGATCCCCTTGATTCCTCTCGTTCTCTCTCACTATCCGTCTCTATCACTTAACACTCTTACAGTTTTCAGTGTTACATGATTAACCTTTTCTATAAACTAGAAGCGACTAACTAGCATCGCGTGTGTAGAGGGATACGCAAAAAACCTTGCTGTATTGATTAGTTACTTTTGAGATTTACAAATGCCGGAGATTTTTAAGTAAAATTTCAATGCTATTTCTATGTATATTTTGATTTTTAAATATATTCAAATATAAATCAAATCTTCATAATTGTTGCACAAAAAGCAAGAACTGGTGATATTTATTATGTATATATATTTACTTTGTCGTCTATTGTGTTATATACCCACTAAATGTCGGGTATATAAATGGCGATGGAAGCGTGTGGTGTAATGGTTAAAGTCATGGAAATGGACTCGTCGCCCCGAGTTCAAATCCTGGATGTGGTAATTGCATTTCATTAGCACTAATACCTTTGGGAAAAGTATGAATCCTACTCTCCCTCCAGCTATGGATATATAGTAGGGCAGACTGGGCCCTTTAACCTTGGTTAGGCAACCGGTCTAGGAGAAGGAAAACTCTGAATTCCAAACTGTTGAACTCCGCTTAAGGAATTGACCTTGTGTCACATCCTGCTCGTGCGGGGGTGTTGGTATATATATATATATATAATGGCGATAAGGAGAGATATGAGATGAGAACTTCCTTGTTCTACTTCATCGCTGGCAATTTTTTTCTGGGCTTATTTCTTCCTCTGCTGGGTTGGACGTCTGCTCATTTCGTCGTTACTAAATAAGCAAGACTTATTTGTTTTTCTAGACGTCTATTCTTTATTCAAAAACCCCAAAGCCCAAAAGAGTCCCCAACCGCGCAGTGAGAAGTTGGCATCTTGAGAGCAATGGATCCTTACGTCTGCTCCTTCTGACTAACGGCCAAGATCTGACGAACTAAAGTGAATTTCAGTTCTTACGCTTTCCCATTGGCGGAAGTCAAGTAAAGATTATTACCTATCAATAATAAAAAAAAACCTTCCGATTTTGAATCTCAATTAATCTTAATTCAAAATTAACTACACTTACAAACATAATTCGGAGGTTACCCACGAATTGTGTAACACTTTATTTTCATAGTTTCATCTGGACATACATACACACCGACTGCCCATTATATATGTATAAATATTCCTACTACATGAAGAATTTTTATATGTTGGCATCCTTCCGTCTACTAAAGACGATGGCGTAGTGTCCACTTTTTATCTGCAACTGCGTGAGTAACTGAACAGACCAACTTTTAAATTGGAATCTCTGGTGCAGTGACTGCAAACAAACAGTGATGCTTGCTGGAGTTGCTGTTGTCTCTCCTTCCTTTTGGCTCTCTTTTCTGTGGCGGCTTCTTTCCTTCTTTTTCACTAGTTTTTGTCCTTGTTTGACGAGGAACCGCCAGGTCGCTCGGTCTTTGCACAAGCCTCCTATGTGATGGTGTTGATGTGGCATGTCTTCATGTTCCTCTTGCAGACATCTTTAAAGTACAGGCGTGGTCTCCCTACCTGTCGGGTGCCTCTACTAATTCACCATACAGTAGGTCTTTGGGGATGCAGCCTTTGTCCATCCTCCTGACGTGACCAAGCCAGCACAGGCGTCTCTGGAAAATGATGGCGAACAGGCTGTTCATGTTTACTCGTTCCAGAACGTCTGTGTTGGGCACTTTGTCCTGCCAGAATTCACAAGAAATCAGGTGATACAAAATATTATAACCAAATAAACCAAAAATGACAGATATTCACTTAAAACACATACATAATTCTGTTTAAAACTCTACAATCCATTTAGTCAAGTTAATTCTTCTAATTCTTTTGGGTAAAACATTGTCGATATTTTCTTCACAGCTTATCAGTCTGTCGTAACCAGAAATAGATTTGCTATTTCATCATCTACTCCGTTAGCGTTTTTGTCTTTTAATTTCTTAACACTTTCCAACGCTGCGAATCATCGGATCTATGTTTCACAGTTTGTCTAGCGGTATTAAGCTTCTATCGGCGATGCCATTGTTGTGTGGTGTATATGTGAACAGTATATGTTGACGGCTTCGTAGTATCAACATACAATACGACAATGATAATTATCAACAGGCGTTATCTCTTATTATGATGAAGATTATGTGTCTGTCTGTAGCTGAAACTACGTCACCATCAATGTCATAATTCCGTTAGTTAATTTACGTCATATTCTAAATGGTTATTAAATAATCATTATTTAATCTTAATCAGCATCTTATTTATTAACAATGTCTCTCTAGCTGAGATAGATTTGCTTCAAAATAGTCCTTATTATTAATGTGTTTAAAATCTTGCAATGTGTGTGATATATCATTCAGAAATTAAGGTTTGAATAGTGTAAACAATTTGCAAACCAGTTTTAACAAAATCGTTTTTCATAAATAATTACTTTGTGTTATTGATTTCTTATGTTATTATTCTCAAAATGTAGGATTTTATATTGAAATCAATTAGAATAAGTAAAAATAAGTAATATTTTTGTGTTCTTATTTAGTCTTTCTAATTCAATATGATATTTAATTATATTAAAACTGAGACTTTGCTGATCTGAATAAATAAATGACCAAAATGGATTTTAGGGTTTTGAACAGGATTATGTATGTGTTCTAATTGATTATCTGCTCTTTGTCGTTAATTTAATTGTTTATGTTTTTATCCGGTGATTCATTGTAAATTGTAAATATTCTTCATGTTGTAGGAACATTTATATGAAAGGGTTCACCATGTAAGACTGTAAAGCGTAAGAGCGATGACTGATAGAAACGGATAGCCAGAGAGAACAAGAGAGAATCAAGGGAATCCGTGCTGTCGGCACGCCTTGATGATGATAATGATGATGATGATTGCTAACCCTATTACTGGTTGTGACTATCAGACTGATAATTAATCTCAACTTTTAAACTTGCTATTTCAGTTTGAAACAAGTATAGAATAAGCAAATATAGTTCGACTTTATAAAGGCCCGCTATAAACACCGGTTGTAAAGTTATTTTACTAGTTTAGAATGTTTATACATAAATTGTAAATTGTTATTACATACATAAATTGTATTGTTTTCTTTAAGAAGCTCTAATACAGGTCGATTTTGACGTGTTTTTATTAAATTTTAACCTACACAATTTTGTCAAATTTACCAAAAATGTTCAAACTTGGCACTTTTTAAATTTTTGTACACGAGGTTGTTTTCATTTTAATGTTACGTAATTCGTGGGTAGCCTACGAATTATGTCTGTACGTGTAAGAAAATTTGAATCACGGTATGGTAAATGGAAGTTGTAGAAGTGATTGACATGCTGTTCACCTTTCGCTGACCTCTCTTGGATGTGCACTTATAATATTTTAGCATACACATTTTTCCAAATATTCCAAAAGGTTTTGAGCTTAACAGTTATCAGATATAGTGCTTATTTAGAGTCGCACTATATCTGAGAATTTCAACATGATCTTCCGGTGAATAGAACAATTCTCATGTGTTTCTAGGGAGCTAGCTGAAGGTCTTTCCTGGTGGACACAATCTATTAATGTCCCGTTCAATATTTCTTGGTAAACTTTTAAGATGTTATGCTGTACATTTTGGCTTACCGTACACATTTTGTTTCATTTCTGTTTCATTTCTGTTGCAATTCGTCCTGTGTTAATCCACAGGCGACCTCGTGTAATTGTATTTATTCGTGTGTCGTTACAAAGAGGACCTAGATCCAGTTTGGCATTCTATTGAGTCGTTCATGTTCATGTAGAAAAGAAAAGATACACAAAAACAAAAGAAAAGAAAAGAAAATAACATGACAATAGAAATTTTACTGATGAAATGCTTTCAGAAAATACAGGTGCGAAAATGAGAAAAAGAAAAAGAAAACGAGAATAAGTAAATGGCGAGGGTGGCGAGGAGGGGAGAAATAAAATAGAACAGAAAAGAGAATAATGAGAAAGAGACAACAAGAAGAGAGAATGAGTAAGAGAGAAGAAGAAAGAGTAAGTTAATCGAGTGAAGAAGAAGAAGAAGAAGAAGAAGAAGAAGGTACAAGAAGAAGAAGAAGAAGAAGAAGAAGAAGAAGAAGAAGAAGAAGAAGAAGAAGAAGAATGGTACAAGAAGAAGAAGAAGAAGAAGAAGAAGAAGAAGAAGAAGAAGAATGGTACAAGGAGAAGAAGAAGAAGAAGAAGAAGAAGAAGAAGAAGAAGGTAAAGAAAGAAGAAGAAGAAGAAGAAAGAAGAAGAAGAAGAAGAAGAAGAAGAAGAAGAAGAAGAAGAAGAAGAAGAAGAAGAAGAAGAAGAAAGAATGGTACAAGAAGAAGAAGAAGAAGAAGAAGAAGAAGAATGGTACAAGAACAAGAACAATAAGAATAAGAACAAGAACATGAAGCACAAGATTAGAGAAGGTAAACATTGAGTAAGAGAGAAAAGAAGATGAGGAGAAGAGTGCATAAGAGAGAAGAGTTTAGAGGAAAACAGAATGAAAGTAAGTAGAGAGAGGAAGCCAGAGAGAAAAAACAGAAAATGGGAGGAATATAAATTACGAATAGTGAGAAGTAGAAGAGTCTACGAGTATCAAGAAAGACGACAAAAAAATCATGTCAGCGACAGCAACACCGCAAAGGCAAAGTGAGGAGGCCAACAAATATGAGAGAGATAGACAGAGAGAGAGATATATATATATATATATATATATATATATATAGATATAGAGAGAGAGAGAGAGAGAGAGAGAGGGATAGAGAGGGTTAGTACTGAAGGCATTGCAGGAACAAATAAAAATTCTACAGTTGCGTGATACATTTACACTGAATGACTGATTTTAGCATCTCATTAAATACAGTTGCGGAGGGGGGGGGGGGGGGGGGCAGGGAACGGGGGGGACAGGGAACGTGGGTTGCGTGTCTTCAAATAATCGACTTGCAAGTTATCAGTGTGATTCTTTCTTATATTTCTTTTCGTCTCTGTCCCTCCACCACCTCTTGCTGTCTGTAAGTTGACGCACTGCTTATGTCACAACCATCTTTTTTTTCTTCTTATTTCATAGATGCAAGCAGAAAGAGATGCAGAAAAGGCAAACATTTTGAAGCACTTACTAATTGGTTCGACACAGTACCGTCCACTAGTCAAGCTTGTTAACCATCGCATCACCAAAAAAAAAAAAAAAATTAAAAAAAAAGTTGTTATTTACTAAGGTTAGAAAACCTTTGCCTAGAAGTATAAGACAACCAGTGAGAATCGATATCACTAATGACGATCCACTTGCAAAGCTCGTCAACCATCGCGTCACGAAAATTTAAAAAAAAAGAAAAACATTTGTTTGTTACTAAGGTTAGGAAATTATTGCGAAGAAGTATAAGGCACCCTGTGAGAATCGACATCACTAACGACGATCCACTAATTAAGTCTTATCGGTCTTAGGAGAAGGAAAACTGAATTCATATCAAAGGGTCTCTTTTATCGTTAATCAAAACGTTTGAGAGCTCTCTCTCTCTCTCTCTCTCTCTCTTCTCTTCTCTTCTCTTCTCTTCTCTCCTTTTCCACCTCCTCATATTAGTAAAGGAGTTCTCGTAAAGGGTTTATATATATACCAACCCCTCTGCACGAGCAGGATGCGACACAAGGTCAATTTATTAAGCGGGTATTAACAGATTTGAATTCAGAGTTTTCCTTCTCTTAGAGCGGTTGTCTAACCAAGATTGAAGAGTCCAGTCTGCCCTATTATTTACCCATAGCTGGAGGGAGATTTCGATTCATACCTTTTCCAAGGGTATTAGTGCTAAGTGAAATGCAATCAGTTTCGTCCAGGAATTGAACTCGGGTTGACGAGTCCATTTCCAACGACCCTAACCATTACACTACACCTAAAGGAGATTATAAGTGGATATATCATCTCTCTTTTTTTTTTAAGATAGTCGTTTAACACCCACTCAACATATGATGCCTACAATCTTTAGCGCAATCTGTGTGATGATGCCAAACCTGACCGCCCTGTCGGCTGGGGTGTTAGAATGCACCGACTGAACCTCGGCAGAGGAGTAAGACTCCCCCAATGGGGCCCCTGTTGGCCTTGGGTGACGACCCGTGATGCTTAAGGATAGAACCCAGGCAGATGAGCAGTCCATGACCTGCAACACTCCACTTAATCCTTACTTAGGCTAGACGGGCGACCGTAGAGCCCCCTCCGATCAATCGGCGTCAAGACATAGCCCCTATATGATTGCCCCAACCCTATTGCCCTTATGGCAAGCCCCAACCCCTTTTTATCATATGGGTGCTAGAAGGCTGTGACTGCGGGTCTACATGTCCTGGGAATGACGTTCAACTCTATCTGATGGTGAGGTTCCAGTTTTGGAGGTTTGGGGAATGTGAAGCACCCCTTCATCACCATTGCTCCCTGGTTCACTCTGGCCCAGATTGGTAATACCTGTTACGGTCCCATCTATGGGTTAAAGAGAAAAATGTATTTATAGAAAAAAATTGTGTATCCATTAAGAAATAATTTATTTCAAAACTTTATCGGCATTAAATGACTCACTGAGGTTGATATGCCGTAAAACAAAATAAGAAAAATTCTTTTATTTCGTGAGTGTTTAAAAGATTAACATGGTGACACGACAGAGTAGCAATGTTGTGTTGACGAATCCCACTTCTGACATCAAGTCTAATTTTCGTGTTGCCCCGAGTAAAAGAGATACGCGGAGAGCTTCAACATATTCGTGTTTATTCCAGCATTGTACTGTCAGAAAGAGGGTAAGTTAGGATTAGAAAGTGAGGGAGTTAATTGCTCCTCACATACGGAGAGTTCTATTAAGGGAGGAATGTATATAATATAATTTGCTTTTATTGAAAGTAAAAGATTACATTTAAAATTATCTAGAGATAAAAAAAAAGCCTTTTATATTTGAAATTCCCTTAAGACTAGTAATAATAGTTATTTGTTTCGGTTATACACGAATAATTGTATCTTGTTATTTTCAGCAAATATCGTGCCCAGTAAGGTAAGAGCTTCTCTGTATTTGGAAGTGTGAAATTGACTTCCGAGATCAATTTCTTTCCAACCATCTTTAATTCCGGGATGTTTACAAAAGCGAAATCCTTTTAACCTGTAGTGATATTTACAGCTATGCAAACAACCCACACTACTCAACCAAAATCAAGAGGGTTTTTTTTTTTGTCTATGTAGCAAACTCGTTTTGAGTGTTTTAACCTGTTGAGTTCTTGTGTAATGCAGTCCCGCTACCTCAGTGACGAGCTCACGGTTTCAGTAGCTGTTAGGTGTATATGTTTAGTTTAGTTTATTCAGTATTATTTGGATTATTCGGACTATTGTCCTCATCTTCATTGTTATCTGTACAACGTTTTGGCCGATGTGCCCTCCGGCCTTCTTCAGGTATTTCTTTTCGGACTCGGGAACTTTCTTTTTGGACTCGGGAACCTTCTATTCGAACTCAAGTTCCCGAGTCCGAACAGAAATACATGAAGAAGGCCGGAAGGAACATAGGTCGAACCGTCGTAAGATAACAATGAAGATGAGGACAATCATCCAAATAATCCAAATAATACTAATAATCAAGCCTCATCTAAAAAAAATTCTGGGATTTAGTTTATTTTTTATCAACGCGATATCATTGAGATCTTTTGTGTTTTATACATTTTTTCTAGTTTAAATCAATTATATCTTTGAGTCGGTGGAATTGTGTATAAGTTGTATTTTTCGCCTTTCATTCGTGAAAACTATATTTATCTCCCAATAACATTAAAGCATTGTCTTAAAAAAGGTCTCAATGATGTCGTGGACTGTCAATACCGACATTTGATTCAGTTGGAAATATTTCTAATCATAAAAATCTTTAATATTCAATTGCATTTTTTTTTTTTCTATTATCATTTTTATCATATCACTTTTTCCTTTCTAATTGAAATAATTGGTTGGTTGGTTCGCCCTTTTGTTTAATGGCGTATCAACACTTGGGGGTTATTTAACGTCAAATCTTTTTTTCTCTATATGATTTTAAGTGAATACTTATTGGTAAATATTGGTTTGGTTTTATAAACTTGTAGAAATAATTGTCATCAACTTCATAGTTATTAATAAATTGGTAAAATTAATAAACTAGTGATTGACCCTCAACCATCACCCTCTAGCACCGATATGATAAAAAGGGGGTTTGCTATAAGAGTAATCTGGAGAATAGAGCAAGGACAATAATATAGGCGATAGGGCTTGATATGATCAGATGGGGCTTTTCCAATCGCCCGTATAGCCCAAGTAATAACCCTAATTCAGTTTGGCATATTAGGGACTGCTCAGCCATCAGAACCTGTCCTTAGGTGTTACGGTTGATACCTACGGCCAACAGGTGGCCACATTAGGGGTCTTACCCGTCTGCAGAGCAGTAGTCGGTGCATTCTACAGTCCAGCTGACAGGTCTGAGAAATATAGCTCAGTCGGTAGAGCGTTCGGCTAGAAACCACAAGGTTCCTAGTTAGATACCGGTTTCTGTGTGGTAAAGTAAGGAGCTGATGGATGCTAAAGGTCTAACTCCCTGGCTGACTGGCTGATACCGACTTTATCGACTTTACTTTTTTTTTACTTACCCCTAAAAGAAAACCATTTTATATTGAAAAGTCCTTTACAACTATTAATAATAGTTATATTTCCTGTTAGAAACAAATAATTGTTTCTTGTTATTTACAGCAAATGTCATTTTGTCCTCGCTGAAGGAAAGTCTTCCGTTTATTTGCAAGTGTGAAATTGACTTATCAGTTCAATCTTTTCCCAACCATGTTTGATTCTGGTTGGTTTATGAAAAGTACAGCCATGTAATCTCGTGATATTAACATCTCTATGATTTAGCCACACTACTCAACCAAAATCTAGAAGTTCCTCATATTAAGAAATATGTAAATACCAAAGCAAGTCAAATGTTTGCCCGCCTTGTCGGTTGGGACAGAAAAATACGCCTACTGCATTTCTGCCAATGGGATGACCTATTGTACGTGGAAGGTGACTAGTAATGCTTAAGGATGGAATCCTGATGGTTGAGCAGTCCATGACATGCATCACGCTACTTTGTCCCTTACTTACGTAATATGAGTGGTTGGGAGGACCCAACAGATCAATTGGCTGGTCACCTCAAGCCCTTTATGACTGTCCTAAGCTATTGTTCTAACACCCCACTTCTACTTATTCTAGTTTACCCTTAACATCCAGGTGTCTGCGCCCTACACACGAGATTGTCGAGCCAATCCCGGCCGCCGGAATCCTCACAGCTATCATCCGGGACCTGGCGCTTACATACGGGACTGTAGCATCTCGACTTCGGTGCCAATGTGTCGCCCGTTCGCATTCTGAAGGACGCGGGTTCGATTCTACAGTCCTACATGCCAGGCAAAGCCTAGCCCGCTTCCTTCGAGAATACGGCAGGCCTTGACATTCGCCACTCACCTTGTGTTCTCTGTCACATAAATGATATGCTATTTACCAACCAACCAACCAACCAACCAGCCAACCAGCTTCGCATAACAGTTATCGTTCTAGGAAATACACGTCTGTGACAAAGTTTAAAATATCACCCGTTAGAATAGCTATAAAAATATCCGCTTGATCTAACACTCCTGAATTGAAATAACATTTAACGAGAACAAGGTTACCAGACTCGAACGGTCATCGAATTGGTGGCGAGGGCTTGACCGGAAATGCTGCCTACGCATGGCGGAAGTGTGAACTCTAATAAAAGAAGCCGGGTTCTTTGATTCTCTCTTTTCGTGACAGGAGACACGAGGACACGAATAGCGAATAAACGATCCAAAACACGTTATACTATAACGAAGAATCCATTACCCGCATTGTGGTCCATTCTACATAACGTCAGGGAAAATGGACACGGCGATCTGAGTTCAAATCCTGGACGAAACTGTTTGCATTTCCCATAGCGCCAATACCCTCCAGCTATGAGTAAATAGTAGAACTGGCTACCCTTCAAACTTAGCATTATCTGCGTTATTCCGACTATTGTCCCCATCTTCATTGTCATTTGTACAACGTTCGGCCGATATGCCCCCCGGCCTTCTTCAGGTATTTCTTTTCAGACTTGGGAACCTTCTCGGTCTCGGGAACCTTCTTTTCGAACTCGGGAACTTGTCGTAATCGGGAGCCATCACGGAACTTTGAACCTAACCCTTTATTTAGTCCACGGGGGTATCCTGTTTTCATTCCGCTAACCATAGCTGAGTTAGAAGTGTTAATTATTTTTCTATATTACTGCCTCTACTCAGGATTGAACCCGGAATCCAGAGATAACTGTCACTTAGAACTGTCTTAACCTAACTAGGCCATGTGTCCAATTGGACTTAAGTTTGACAACCAATCTGGGAGAAGAAAGTATTAACCAGTTAAACTCCACTTAAAATTGATGGTGTGCCACATATTACTCATGGGGAGGTTGGTAGATTTATACTTTCATAGCCTCAAAAACTCATACAGCAACAGAGGTCCTATATTTAGTTGAGTTGGGTTTTTGTGTTTAATCTGTCCCATCAGGATATCAGCTATCACCAACAATAACAGTCGTTGGTGACTATAATAAAATTATTAGTCACTGCAGAACTTGCTCGAATACAGAACATTGAACAATCAATTCTCATTTCGAGTATTGACTATAATCATAATAATATTGAACTAAATGTAAAAAAAAAATAGTTAGGTTGGTTAGTCGTGTTTTACGGCATGTCAACCCTTGTTGGGTTATTTTATGCCGAAGATGTTTTGTTTTATTCATTCTAGATTGGATATTCAATTTTTTTTCCTAATTCAATTCTTAAACACATTTTTTCAACTCATTTTTTTTTCTATTTAACCTATAGATGCGTTGGTTGGTTCGATTTTACGGCATGACAACCTTAGTTGGGTTATTTAATGCCGAAGACATTTTATTTATTCATTCTTTATGGATACTCAATTTTTTTAAAACATTTTTTAAAAACTCATCTTGCTCGATTTAACACCATAGATGGTACCCTAACAGCTACTACCACTCCGGGTCAGAGTGGACCTGGGAGTAATGGGGATGAAGGGATACTTCACATTCCACAGAGCTCCAGTATTGGAACTCCATCAGTGTTAAAACGTCGTACCCAGAATATTAAGACCCTCAGTCACCACCTTCTAGCACATACATGATAAAAAAAGGGTTGGGGCTTGCCATAAGAGCAAAAGGGGTTGGGACAATCATATATTTGCTAGGGCTTTACGTGACTAGCCGATTGATCGGAGGGGCCTCTCCGACCACGCGTTTAACCAAGTAAGAGCCAAAGTGAAGTGTTGCATGTCATGGACTGCTTAGCTGCCAGGATTCCGTCCATAAGCATCACGGATCGCCACCTACGACCAATAGGTAGTCCCATTGGAGTGATTTTATCCCTCTAAAGAAGTGCAATCGGCATATTCTACGCATCCAGCCGACATGGCGGTTCCCTTGTGGAAGTTCGTTTTTTAATTACTTTCAGGCATAAATCCTACAAAACAGCTCGCCAGTCTTGCGTACTGGTTATAGAAGTTTTCTGAATGTACGTATCTTGTTTATCTAAATCTTTTTTATTTGTCACAATACATTTGTTCAAAAAACAAATCTTCAGAACCAATTTATGATTTAAACCTGGACCGGTTTAGCTCAGTTGGTAGAGTGTTTGACTAAGAACCATAAGGCTCCTGGTTCGATAACGGTCCTCGCCAACTCAGCATATGTGTTGCACAGGGATCTGTGCGGTAAAGTAAGGAGCTGATGGTAGGTGTGGCGCTCCACCTCAGATGCTAAAACAACCTCCTTGGTCTAGCGCTATTGAAAAGGGGATATACTCCCTTGCTATCTGGCTGATACCGACTTTAGGTCACGCCGATGACTTTTACTACTATATATTTAATTATATTAATTTGATTTCCATTGGTACCGGTACTCTTATCAAAAGCATATTGACCCCAGCCGATAGGGCGTACTAAAAACGATAGGCAATGCCTATTCATTATGTGACATTACTATTGATGGTCTTTTTGCTTTGTCTTGCTGTGGTATTTTCAGCGTGTTCGAACTATGTTGAGAAAAAGGCCTTCGGGTATCTTAAGACTAACCTCTGCGTCTTTACGATGATATATATATATATATATATATATATATATATATATATATATATATATATATATATTCGAGTTCAATTCGAGTTCAATTCCTACACGAAGCTGTTGGCATTTCGCATAGCGCTAATACCCTTGGGAAAGGTATGAATCCATATATTTCCCTCCAGCTATGGGTTAAATAGTAGGGCAGACTGGGCCTTTAGCCTTGGGTAGGTAACCAGTCTAGGAGAGGGATAACTCTGAATTCAAAATTCCTGAGGTCAGTCGTTGATTGGTTCGTGGCATTCGTTGACGCACCAATTCTTTCCTATCGACTGTGCCAAAAATTGTGGAATGGTCCCACACAAGCCTTCACCACTATAAACAAATCACGGTGTTGGTTGTTCACTGGATGAACACTCATGCGTCGAAAATCGACGAGAGAGTCGATTTTATATATATATATATATATATATATATATATATATATATATATATATATATATATATATATATATATATATATATGAGTAAAATGAAAGGATATGAAAACAACACAATATGCTGTTAAAGTGAAAATATTTTATATCATATTCATAGCTAATATTGAACAATATTTCGATTTATAAAAATCATCTTCAGAGCTTGTTTTACTCCGTACTTAACAAGAACGGAAATTAAAATAATATGAATTCAAAACGAAAACACTGATGTTTCCAAAAAGTTATGCGGTAGTTTCAAATGTTGAAATGTTTCAAATGTAGTTTTGCAACATCAATGTTTTCGTTTTGATTTCATATTATTTTCGTTTCCGTTCTTGTTAAGTCCGGAGTAAAACAAGCTCTGAAGATGATTTTTATAAATCGAAATATTATTCAATATTAGCTATGAATATGATATAAAATATATTTACTTTAACAGCATATTGTGTTGTTTTCATATCCTTTTATTTATACTCATACTGTCGGATTAATTTCCTTTCTATTAACTTATATATATATATATATATATATATATATATATATATATATATATATATATATATTTGGTAGAATATATTGAAAGGGACCGGATTCTAAGAATTCAAGAAAAAGGCACGCCAAAACGCCGCTCAGAGGTGAACCCATAGGCAACCCGAACTTTTGTCTGTAGAAGGTTCCCTCGTATTGGAAAAAGCAATTCCTAGTGCAAAGTCTATAAAATTTGGATTAACTTGTTAGTGGGTAATGAAAAAGAGGTGTTGATTTTGTTGAGATGGTTTTCTAGGCGAGTAATGCATTTGTCAACCGGGATACTAGTATAGTATTATGTCAATAAAAAAAAAACATTAAAAAAATAAACTCAAGTCACTTTGTGATAATAGCAGATGGAGGGATATTGGCAATATTGACATAATCCAAAACATTTCGGACATATGTCTAACCTCAGTCGAATTGGAAGTCCTTCAATTTGGCTTAAAATTCACCACTGGCATCAATAAATTAAATTTAATGAACATCATCAAAAAGAACTACAAGCACAATGACTCTGACTTCCATAAAGGATTTATTCAAGGGATTATTGCAGCCACTACTACCAACCAAAAAAACACTTCCACCCTACCCAGGAGATATATATCTGCTTTAAAAAAATGATCATCCAACAACGACATACGTATCACCCCCTCTGACAAAGGTGGTGGAGTGGTCGTTATGTGTTCTAAACAATACAATGTAAAAATGCTTGATATCCTTAATGATCTTAACACTTATGAAAAAATCTCTCCACAAACCATTACTAACAGCACAATCATTTTCAACAAAACATACAAAAAATTAATAGGCAACACTGACAAAACTTGGCTCTCTTTGATAGACTACCACCCTATCGTCCCCACTATTTACGGCCTCCCTAAAACACACAAACCTGGGATTCCGTTAAGACCTATAATTTCGGGAATTGGCACTGCCCCTCATAAAATTGCTAAATCTCTTGCTAAATTACTAACCCCCCTCTTAGGTACAATTAGTAAATCCCACATAAAAAATTCGAATAGCTTAATTTCAAAAATAAAAAATATTGACATGAACAACAAATGTTTACCAAGTTTAGACATTAAATCACTCTATACTAGTATCCCGGTTGACAAATGCGTTACTCGCCTAGAAAACCATCTCAACAAAATCAACACCTCTTTTTCATTACCCACTAACAAGTTGATCCAAATTTGTAGACTTTGCACTAGGAATTGCTTTTTCCAGTACGAGGGAACCTTCTACAGACAAAAGTTCGGGTTGCCTATGGGTTCACCTCTGAGCGGCGTTTTGGCGTGCCATATATATATATATATATATATATATATATATATATATATATATATATATATATATATATAAACATTGGTAGTCTTTTTATTTTTGTTTTGCTGTTGTATCGTCGTTGTACTATATTGAGAAAAATCTGTCTTTCATGAACTAATATTTTCAATATTAATAGTTATTTACTCTTTTCTATTAATCGGAAACTACATCAGATGAGATCAAATATTTTTCACATCGCTAAAAACGAGTTATTTCAATCTAACTTATGTTAACTCTTTTCATTGCACATGAATAAATATTTTTATAATTAAATCACGACTTTGAAATTCAGCAAATGTATTTTCCCACTTTTTACTCGAATTACATGAACATATTTATATTTCTTTGCGTAAAAGAGTTGAAAAATACCAACTTATTTACTAACTGTTTACATTTTTCTGCAATGTAACTTCCGTTATATTTCTTGTAAACCGGCTTCGTATCCGGTACATGAGCTGAACCGTGCAAAGTACGCCACGAGGTGAGTTGAAATGTCGATCTTTTTCAAAATATGAGGCGTGTCCAAAATGAATCGAGATTTAATCTTTATTTATCAAAACAGAAATGAACAATGAATGAAACATTACCTTTCTTCAAAATACGATCTGTGTTCAAAAACTAACAAAACTGAAGCTATTTACCAGGATATAAATCAACAACGAATGAAATGTTAAATTTCATCAAAACACGAGTTATTTCCGGAGCGTATCGACACTGAAGCTGTATTTACCAAGAAAGAAATAAACAATGCATGACATGTTCAATGAATGAAGCGTTAATTTTATTCAAAATATGAGGTGTTCAAAAACGTTTGAAGCTGAACCTGTATTTACCAAGACAGAAATAAACAATAAATGAAACGTTAATTAGTATTATCTGCGTTATTCGGACTATTGTCCTCATTTTCATTGTTATCTGTACAAAGTTTCGGCCGATATGCCCTCCGGTCTTCTTCAGGTATTTCTTGCCGGACTCGAGAACGTTCTCGGACTCGGGAACCTTCTTTTCGAACTCGGGAACTTTCTTGTCGTAATCGGGAGCCATCATGGAACTTTGAACCTAACCCTTTATTTAGTCCACGGAGATATCCTGTTCTCATTCCGCTAACCATAGCATATCGGTCGAAACGTTGTACAGATCACAATAAAGATGAGGACAATCGTCCGAATAACGCAGATAATACTAATCATCAAGCCTCATCTCAATCATTCAGAGAAACGTGAATTGTCTTTAAAATACGAGATCTATTAAGAAGATCGTGATTGAAGCTATTTATACTAGGGGTTATCATTTCTTCAAAATATGAGGTGTGTTTTAAATGTGTCTTGACTGAAGTTATATTTACCGAAGTAGGAATGAACAATGAATGAAAATTTATTTTCCTTCAAGGTGTGTTAAAAAATATCGCCACTGAAACTATTTAACAAGACAGACATAAGCAATGAATGAAATTGTTCATTTTCTTTCAAATTTGACGTGTGTAAAAAACAAAAATGATCGTATCTGAATCTGTATTTACCAAGGAAGAAATATATACATATATTAAAAAAAAGCATGTATGTATGTACGTATGTATGTCCGGAGGAAACTACGTAAGTAAAACAATTAATAACAAAGTAAATATATATATACATTAAATATCACCGGTTCCTCCTTTTTGTACAGAAACCATGAAGGCATGATTTATATTCGAAGATATTTAAAAATTAAAATATACATAGAAATAGCACTGAAATTCTAATTAAAAATGTCCAGCATTCGTAAATCTGCAAAGTAAAGCAATCAATAGACCAGAGAATCCCATCTATAATCAATAATGGTTGTAGCTGAGTTGTTGGGGAGAATGATATATTTATTTAGATAGTTGTTGGTGGGTGTATTGTTTGTTGGATTGGAGGGGAGGTGTTTACGGTTATGAATTTTGATGGCTTTTTTTCTGGCACGTTGGATGAAAGGTTGAGGGTATTGTAGTTGAGTAAAGGATTTATCTATATATTCAAATTCTTCGACCCAAAATTTCTTGGTACAGATTCTAAGGGCTCTTAGATAGAAGCCTATGACCAAACCATTTTTGATTTTGGTGTTGTGATATGAGTAGAAATGGATATGGTCATTCTTATTGGTGGGTTTGTGGTAGACTTTAAATTCTAGGTGATTGTTGTTATTTATTAATAATACATCTAGGAAAGGTAAAGTGTTTTTGTGTTCTAATTCGTGTGTGAAATTGATAGTTGGTTCAACTTTATTTAGACGGTCTATTATTTGTGATATGTTATGATTAAGTGGGTATATAAACAGAATGTCGTCGATATAACGGAAGTAATGAGAGTCTGTAGGTAAAATGTATGTGAAAGGTTCGGATTCTAGGAATTCGAGGAAAAGACATGCAAGGACGCCGCTAAGGGGCGATCCCATAGGTAAACCAAACTCATCTGGAACGACGCTGCTAGAATGTGAAAATAATAGTTCGAACTCACTTACTGTGATGTCACAGTTCAGCACGTTAGCCACTATGAAACGGGAATTCTCCTAAAATACTTGATTTTAGAACATAAAAAAATGAAAGCTTTAGTTTCGATACTGTTTTGATAATAGTTCGCATAGTCGTCAATAACCTTTCTAAGATTGGTTTGGTTTCTTTGTTTTTATGCTATATCAACCCACAAGATTTATTTAAAAAGCCATCCATGAAGAAGAATGTTAGTGGTACTATCTAACCCATACCCGGGGTAGGGATAAGGGCGTTAATACCTTCCAAAGGGTATCACTCCGATAGTGAACGTCATAGCACAACGTCGACCACGCTTAATATGACATCGCAGCTTTCTCAGATAATAGGTTTACGTTGGTGACGAGAAAAAGCTTGTTATGAATATGAATTCTAAAAAGACATAACAGGAACATGATAATACAATTACTATGTTAATAATGGAAGTGAGATTTAACCTACAATCGAATGAAACAAATGTGGTGGATATAGAATCTTTTGTGACTCAATAAAACGTTTTCTGCGCAGACCTCAAAATAAATAATACAGCGCGGCTGCAAAAGATAAATTATCATCATTTTCCCCAGTCGTTTTTCATCAAGATGAATTATGTCCTACTCATATATCTTCGTTGAAAGATCAAATCATTTTACAGCTTAAGCATTTAACACTTTTCTGACGGGCCGACCAGTTTTCGTTGACAAATAACGTATATTTTAAATTGGGTTTAATCATTAGCATGTTATCATTTACTTTATTTGTTTAACGGCATATCAACTACTTATGGGTTACTTAACGCCGAAATTTGATTCATATCCACATGTCGATCTTTAATTATCTAATTGTCAGCATGCCACAATCGTGATGTGCGCAGTAAAGATCGAACTCAATTTCCAATCGGCTGGCTTAGTTGTTTTTTATTGGCAGGCACTCTATATAGTGTACATACAAGTTTATATATATATATATATATATATATAATATATATGTAAGAATGAAATGAATAACGTTGAAAAAAAAAAATCAACATAGACATAAATTCGCTTTAAAAACCACATAACACATCAAATGTATTTAATAGACACGCATTTCCAAAACACAATCTCGAAAAAAGCTAAAATCAAATGGATTTTAGAACTAAAGCGAGGTAAAATGATATAATATTTATTACAAATATTTACAGACGCGAAAGTTTTCAATAAAACAAAAATAAAGGATCCGTTCACAGGAGGGACATTCATAGGAAATTAATGAGAATAAATAATAAAAAAATAAGTGAATCCAATAACTCCAAACATCGCCTTATTTATTTTTAAATGCTTCATAATAAACGCCCCTTTAACATAAAAAAGACAATAGATTTCCGAATAACATCAGAGTAAATACATATATATATATATATATATATATATATATATATATATATATATATATATGAGGTGTTGTTATGGGTCCAACGAGAGAAAATTATTTTTTTTATAAAAAAAGGTTCGCAAAATGGATTATGCTTTTTTTATTATTATTTTACATTATCGACACGTATTTCAGATCTTCTGATATTTTCTTCAGGCGTTAATTAACAGAGGATATAGAATGTGTTTAATTAACACCTGAAGAAGATAGTAGGGGTTAGCTGTGAAGCCCAGTAAATTTCGCAACTACTCGTTCCTACCTAACTTGCTGGTCCTACCTACTTTACTCGCCACTGGCCCCTTTCGCACCTGTGTTGGGACAACATTAACCTTTTTAACCCGACAAATCATTTATTTGGAAACAATTAAATAATATCAACTATTCCTATCCAATAAATATTTTTTTCTTTTATAGAATTATCCATGTAGCGATTGTCTATCTCTGCTGGGATTGGACTTGTGTACAACGGGGTTATCTTCCCTTGCCGCTAGGGTTTTTCGCCACTAGGGAACAACACTAGCCGGGTATTTAAACAGCAACCCAGAATTTTCTCGCTCTCGGTCTACCATCCTCAAAGGATGGACTAGACGCGTGGTGTTCTGTCCCTTAAGTGGGGACTTTGCCCCCCCCCCAGTAAGTCACTCTCGTATTCTTTATGAACTCTTTCTCACTTCCAAAGGACGTCCGTATTATCTGTTTTGTATCTCGTATTGTATTTTATCTATGTCATTCATCCATTGATCAGACTATAAAGTCTGTATTGTTATGTTTTACTTCTTTGTTCGGATTTAATTCATATATATATATTATATATAAATAATATAAAATTTAACATCCTTCAAATACGAAAACAAAAGGAACGTGAGTGTTCTAACAAAGTGAACAAAAAACAGTGATTTAACATAGTGGAAAATACTTGTAAATGGATAAAAAAACTAATTGTGCACAGTGAAAAAAATTGGTGCTGCAAGATTAAGCTAGAACCAATAATTGGAAATTTTCACACCGAAAAAAATCTTTGATTGGTTACTACCAAAAGACCGCCATAATTTGGAATACACATATATATAAACCATTAAATTATAAAAATCATCATACCTTCCAAATAGGAACGATGAAGAAAGCAAAAGCAACGAATAAATTTCAACGAACGAGTTAGTCCATATTTCATTTTCAAAAACCAATCTATAATATATTATAATATATATATATATATATATATATATATATATATATATATATATATATATATATATATATATATATATATATATGTATTCACTAAGCCTTCTAACGTATTATAAGAACACACATTTAATTCTTATACCCTTAATATCTACTAATCTAAGTTTTTTCTTACGAATGACCACTAGATAACCACAGTTTGACGTACCAATAGCCTATCATAGACCAACCCAGTCAACAAATTAACTTATTCATCAGAGACAGAACTATCAATAGTGTAGTATTGGCAAAAATTGTAAATACGTATATTTGAACATCTCATATCACACAAACGTTTGTGAATATAGTGTTATAATGGAGTTTCCAATGAATATATTCTTATCTCTTTGATAGATTAACAGATAAATTCTGGTTACTTGAGTGAAAAATCTTTTCTTGTTTTAAATTACCTGTTTTGATAATTATATTAGTGAGATTAATTGTAAATTAGTTTCGGAACACCTGTTACTAACACGACACTGTTATGTGTATAACAATCTCTTGTTCTTTCAGCCACACACACACACACACACACACACACTCACACACACACACACACATATATATATATATATATATATATATATATCTATATCATCAGTAGCTATACTATTTTTCATATAAGTCTCTTACCGATAAGGATAGCTATATTTCCTATGAGAGTAAACAAACATTTTGTTTGAGATAGCGATAGCCAACAATTTTTGGGAGAATATGTGCTTAATTGAAGTCACACCTAATCTGAAAATTAATTAGTTGATAATTAATGAATTAGGCGAATATATCTGTTCAAACGTAATGCGTAAACAAATCGAGAAAAAGTCGATTTCTGTATGTACATTTCGGCATATGAATCTCTGTATGTACATCTCTGAATGTACATTTCGTATATCGTATTTCGGCATATGAATTTATGTATGTACATCTCTGTATATACATTTCGGCATATAATCTGCTGATGAGCATAATATGCTGAAATGTACATACAGAGATCGACTTTTTCTCGATTTGTTTACGCCTTACATTTGAACAGATATATTCGCCTAATTCATTAATTATCAACTAATTAATTTTCAGATTAGGTATGACTTCAATTATGCACATATTCTCCCAAGCACATATACCAATATATAACACTATATATATATATATATATATATATATATATATATATAACTAGCAAATATTGCACCCTCCGGAAGTATTTAGTTAAATTTTAAATAAAATATGATATTAAATTAAAAGGCTAATGAAACTGAATAAGAATGTAGATAAAAAGATTTGAACAGAGGGGGTATGATTGAAAAATACAACAACTTTGAAAAACCCTTCCATCTTTTTTCCGTTACTCCGTCTTTCATAGGTAAATTTTCCTAATTTTAACTGTTTAGTTAAAATAGGAAGTAAAGAATAATATTACAGTTATTTCTTGTTAAGGGATTTCTTTTAAGATTTATTGAAGAGATTTTTGCTTATATTCAATAAGATAAAACCAAACAATTAGAATCAATAATACTAAGCATATATTTATTAAAATCAATTTTAAAGATCAATATGCAAATAGCCTTATTTGTAAAATTTTGTTGTATATATAAATACAATTGCATGTTGTTAGTATGTAGATATGGTCAACAATGTAAGTAATGTAAAACAATTTTATTAATAATTGAGGTTAAAATAAAAAATAAAATCATGGAGAATATGATGTAAATAACGAAAGGAATTGTGACTTGTATAGTAATATAGTTTCGGTTACAGACAGAGAAACACACAATCTCCATTATAATAAGATATATATAATTTCTCCCCTATCGAGCAAACCTCATTCTTCTACTTTTTGGTTCCCTTTGACTGTAGTGCAGAACGACTGTGAAGCACATGCCAGGATCGTTTTCTATAACCTGAACCAGTCTGAATTATCAATAATTGTATATGTTTTACATAAGGTAAATTTTCATAATTGCCTCTAAATTTCAGCCATGTTCTGCTTTATATTTCACTGTGTTAAATTAAAAAAAAAAAATTCTGCCTCTTATCACACAAACCATTTGAGTAAGACAAACAAGATATACTGGTCACTGCTGAAGAAGCAAGGATGAGCTCATAAGTGACATTCCCCTATGGACATACCAGAGTGGGCCAACCAACAAAAGCCTACATTGATCAACTCAACGCGGATACTGGATGCAGTGCAGAGGACATCTGAGTGGCGATGGCCGATAGAGACGTTTGGAGAGAAGAGGAGCGAGTGAAAGAGATCCGTGCAATCGGGATGATGTTGATGATGATGATGAGTACTTTACCCATGGCTGGTGAGAGAAAATTGGATGCATACATTTTCCAGGGGTATTAATGCTATGTGAAAAAAAACAACCTCGTCCAGGATTTGAACTCAGATCACCGTGACCATTTTCTATGAAGATAACGATTATACCACGCGTCACTAAATTCTAGATATAACAGATATAACAATGAAATACTAATTAGTATTCTTCACTCTCTTCTTAAACAGAAGTACCCATATCATCATGAACCGCAGTAACTTCGAGAACCCAATGGGTCCACCCTCCCTGTCGACTGGGGCTGTAGAGCACACCGACTGCACGTCTGCAGAGTGGTAAATAAAAAAAATCATGGGTTGGATTGGAGAGAGAGAGAGAGAGAGAGAGAGAGAGAGAGAGAGAGAGAGAGAGAGAGAGAGAGAGTAGTTGGTTATTTCCTAATAAGCCTAACATAAACAAAGGGGAACTACTCTTGACTGATAAATCATTTATTTATTTATTGATCTAATAGGGAAAAAAGAAGACGGTGTTAGGGTTAGGGTTTAGGGTTAGGGTTAGTGTTCAGAGTTAGTTTAATGGGAAAATGAATAAATAATTTATCAGTCAAGAGTGGTTCCCCTTTGTTTATGTTAGACTTATAGGAAATAACCGAGTAGTCGGATGCATAGCTTTCCCAAGGGAATAGCGCTATATAAAATGCAAACAGCCTTGTCTTGAATTTGAACTCGCTTCGACGAGTCCATTTCATACGACAATAATCATTACACCACGTACCTCCACCATGATGTGTACTTGTATATGTACTTACGTACAGTTAATTCCGAGTTCGGAATTACCCTAACTATTTCTTGGGTCTGAGTGTGAATTATTGAGTAGATTATTAAATTTCTTCATTGTCTGTTTTCTTTTTTCGATTTTCCTTCGTGATCATAGATATTCAGTAACGTCTATCTAAAGATGTTTCTTGTCTCCGTCTCGTTCGGTGTAGCTGAAGAGGTCAACCACAGGCCAAATCTCCCCTACACCCCTTACGAAATTTCAATGGCCAATGGCTGATGGCCAGGCAGCTACTGACCGCCATTGAAAAAGTGGATGTCAGACGATAATACATTATTCTCCACCAAGAAATTCTTTTCTCATCTTACAGCAAGAAAGGTTGACGTTGAAACAGATCACCTGGACATTTAGGTAAAATTACTTTAATGTGAATAGTCCGGATTTAATTTTTTGTGCTGTGTGTGGTGTGTGTGTGTGTGTGTGTGTTGTGTGTGTGTGTGTTGAGGGATTTATGTCTGTATGTGTACGTGAGTAAGTATGCGTATTTCTACGCGTGTTCTATGCACTTCGATACACAGAATGTATCATTGAAGGAATACTACTCTGACTGCCACTCAGATGTAATCGCCCGCCACTTCTGTTCAGCCGTGAAGCAAGGTGTTTATACAAAGACTGAATAAGATCAAGTGTGTTCAATTTAATCAGTCGAATAGAAGTCGTTGCGAGTTTTACAATTGAAGACGGGTTCAAAGAACCAGAAGTTGCTTTGCGACACAAAGTATACGAATATGTTCACTGGCAAAAAAAGTGTCTAATTTAAGCAGAGAACGAGTAATCAAAATGGCATCTATATTATATTACTATATTATCTCCCATCTGTGAAAATTGTTAGCTATAACACAACATTATATTGGCAAAGATCTGTTCGAATACTTTATTATATTATAATATTCCGCCCTGTGGGCTGTGGTTGTAGAATACACGACTGTATCTTTGCAGATGGTACAATCCCCTAATGAAGCTACCTATTGGCCGTGGGTGTTGATACGTGATGCTTAAGGACGGAATTCTGGTGTTTGAGCAGTCCATTACATGCAACACTCCACTTTGATTCTTATTTAGGCTAGACGGTTGGTCGCAGAGGCCCCCTCCGCACAATCAAACAATCTCCTAGCAAACCCTATTGCCCTTATGGCAACCCATCATTTTTATCATATTTCGAGAAGATGTGAATGCGCATCTTAGTGCCCTGGGTATGACGTTAAACTGCATCTAATTGTGAAGTTTCGGAGAGGTAGTACCTGTTAGGGTCTCATCTATGGGATAAATAGATAAAAACTGTTTTAAAATGAGTTTGAAAAAATGTCTTAGGCATAGAATAATTCAACAAGGTTTGAAAGGTCGTAAAATCCAACCCTCCAAAATTATAGTATTATATTAGTAAATAGGCGCATTGTGTAATGGTTAGACCGTTGGAAATGGATTCGTCGACCCGAGTTCAATTCCTGGACGAAGCTGTGGCATTTCACATTGCACTAATACTCTTGGGAAAGGTATGCATCCAATTCTTCCTCCAGCTATGGGTAAATAGCAAGGCAGACTGGACTCTTTAACCATGGATAGGTAACCAGTCTAGCAGAAGGAAAACTCTGACCTTGTGTCACATCCTGCTTGTTCGGGGGGTAAATATATATATTAGTAAATATCATTGTATAGGAATATGTTCACTGGGGAGAAAAACTAATGTAATTGCGACAGATAAAGAATATTCACAATGTTATCTATATTATAATGAAATATTGTCAAAGATCTGTGCAATAGCGGGATACATCACAATATGATATTAGAAAAGATCAGTGCGAATAGATTATATATTATAATATTATATTAGCAAATATCAGTGTATACCAATATGTTCTCTGGAAATGAGCTAGTGTCTTATTCAAACAGAGAACGGATAATTACAATGTTATCAACATTATAATAAATAGAAAATCTATGCACCCTCCATAGGGTGCAAGTATTTAAGTTTTAATGTAATAAAATTATTATATTAAATTAGAAGGCTAATAAAACTAAATAAGAATGCAGATAAAAATATATGAAACAGAGGGGGGTATAATCGAAAAATAGAACAACTGAAACTTACTCTTCCATCACTCCCGTCTTTCATTGCTAAATGTTTCTAATTTAACTATTTAATTAAAATAGGAAGTAAAGAATAGAATTACAGTTATTTCTTCTTTTTAATGGATCTCTTTTCAGATTTATCCCCGTGATTTTTGCTCATATTCATTAAGATAAAACCAAACAATTAATAATCAATAATAATAAGCACATATTTATTAAAATCAAATATTGATATTAATATGCAAATTAGTATTTTGTTGTATGTATAAATACAGTTGCATGTTATTAGTATGAATATATGGTCAGTATTAATAATGTAAATTGATTTTTATTAATAATGTAAAATGATTTTTATTAATAATGTAAAATGATTTTTATTAATAATTGAGGTTTAAATAAAAAAATAAAATCATAAAAAAGTGACGTTAATAACAAAGGGAATTGTGACTTGAGTAGTAATAGAGTTTCGATTACAGACAGAAAAACACATCTTCATTATAATGAGATACATTGACACAAATAGATACGAATAGCTTGTTACATCAGAAGATGATATTGGAAAAGATTTGTACGAATAACTTATTACATTATAATATTATATTAGTAAATATCAGAGTATACGAATAGGTTCACTGGTGTCTAATTCAAGCAGAGAACGGATAAGTTCAGTCTTATCTCTCTTATAATAACATAATGTAATAGATCTGTGCGAATAGCTGGCTACATTACAACACTATATAGGCAAATATCTGTGCGAATAGATTATTACATTATAATATTGTATTAGCAAATATCAGTGTGAATAGCTTAAACATAATAATACTATAATGGATGATATCCTTTGAGGAAGGGCTTGTTGTGTAGTAATTATCGTCGCTGGAGATGGACACGGTGAACCGAGTTCAAGTCCTGCCAAAATTTTTTTTTGCATTTCATGGTGCTAATACCATTTGGAAAGGTAGGCACCAAAATTCTCATTTCCTTTATGGGTATTTAGTAGTGGATACTGGGAACGTTAGCCTTGATTTGGGAACTAGTCTCGGAGAATGAAAACACAGAATTCAAACCTGTTAAACACCGCTTAGAAATTGACTTCGTGTCCCATCCTACTCGTGTGAAGGGGTTGGGTAATTAAATATTGGAAAAATCTGTGAGAATAGCTTGATATATTCTAACTCTATATTTGCAAAGATCTGTAGAAATGGCTTACTATGTTATAACATTATATTTGCAAAGGTCCATATGAATAGCTTACTAGAACTATAACATTATATGATAACACTCCATTCGGAAATTAGAGCCTGTGAGAATAGCTTAATATATTATATACTAGTATCGCCTGGGTAGAGGGGTTTTTAAAAGTTAGTACCGCAGATTCATTATTACTGAACCGTGAGTTGAATCCTCGTGGGATGCCCCATTTGAATCCCTATGTGAAGAAAATAGACATTGCACTGATCCAGCTACTCTGAAAAGAAATGTTAATGTCTACTATCTAAAATATTAAATGAAAAAAAAATCGTGCTGTATCATTTAAATTTTATTTGTTAATTATCTTCACGAATATAAATCAAATTTCTATTATTTTTGCTAAAAATCCAAGCCCTGGTTATATTTAATGTGTATATATATATATACTTTGTCGATAATTGTTTTATTTTCGAAGTTTCCTCCGGACATACATACACACACAACTGCCCTTTATATATGTATAGATTATATTTATATAATGTTTATTATATCTGGTAGTCTAGTTCTCAGTATTAATATTTATATTTGTATATATGTTTATTATATAATATATATATATATATATATATATATATATATATATATATATATATATATATGTGTGTGTGTGTGTGTGTGTGTGTGTGTGTGTCTATATTATATCTATGATATATATTTTGGGATTTTGTTTGGGGCATGGGATGTGAAATGAATAAGAAACTCAGTTGTAGTTAAAGTGTTAAGTTTCACTTTATTTCATTCTATATTTCAGAAGCTTGATCTTCCCTTATCAAGACGATATAGACTGACTGTTTTATTTAGTTTTCGGAACACTGTTTCCACAGAGGAGAGTGTGAATAGCTTACAAAACTATGCCTCTATATTAGCAAAGCTCTGTGGAAATAGCTTCCTATATTATAACTCTGTATTCGCAAAGGTCTGTGTAAATGTCTTATTATGACTCGCAAATATTTATATAAATGCCGATCAATATTATGACACTATTTTCACAAAGGTCTGTGGAAATAGCTTACTATATTCGCACATGTGTATGAGTGTGTGAATAGCTTAAAAATCATCTCTTCATGGCTGGAATTTTCCAAGATCACGTCACTTTGGAGTAATACCACAGAATTAGAATAACAGTATGAATCACTTGTTAGAATTACATGAGAATTAAATGTACTAGCAAAAAATAAAAAAACCACGTCCGGGCGATGTAAAAATAATTTTGAAACATATTGCCTGAGGGGTGGGAGTTAAAAATTCAATGTCAGCGAGTTTGTACCCTAAGTAACTAAAATAATCAAATTCATTAAAGGATTAAAAGATAAAACAATTTGAAATGTAAACTTTAAATATGTATTAAAATAAAACAAACTATATATAGATATATAATACCAGTTATGTATTTATTGAAACTTGTTTTAAAAAACAATGAGGACTGTCTAATGTTGCATGTTCAAATTTTGAGTGTATTTATTCTATGTTATGACGATTTAGGGTAATGTGACGTAAGCAGTGACGTAGTTTTTGTTACAGACAAAAACCGGAAGCGAATCTCCATTATTAATAATTATTAATAAATAAGATATATAACAGACTTGGTTTCTGACAATATGTCCCTCCGCGAACTTTATATTATTTACGGCCCTGTAAATATCTCTATATATTAATACGTGTGTTCATAAACCTTCCGTTCATTATCATCCTCTGGTTAAAAATTGTACCGTCGATATTGCCTAAGATGAAATTCACAAATATACATCCTGATTATCTGATGTCGCTCACCCGCCAAATTCTTGTGTCTTATGAGTGTCGTCACCTCAGCTAAATGATGGACCATTTCGTTTTTATCATAAAGAAAGAAAGGACATGCTACACAGAAAAATATAATAAGAAAATACAAAAGAGAGTAGGACAAAAATAAAAAGAGGGGGTGAGAACACGGAAACAATAACGCTAATCTTCATCGATGAGGAAATGAAGGAAAGAAGGATATAGAGAGAGATAGAGAGAGAGAGAGAGAGAGAGAGAGAGAGAGAGAGAGAGAGAGAGAGAGATGGTTGGTTGGTGGTTGGTTGATTTTAACGGCATATCAACCCGTCTGGGGTATGTCATGCCTAGTGGTTAGGAAGTAATATATGTATATCTATATTTACACATTCGTAGTAATTGGTTTTAACAATGTGTTAGCACCATTGGGGATCATGTTGTATGGTATTGATTAAGTTCATGTCTATATTCTAGGGTATAATTTTATTTCCTTAAAAAAGGACAGAATGTCCTCCATGTTGACATTTTCAAATAGATCTTTCATATTGTTTGCAGTAAAATAACAGTTTCTGATGTGAGAAAAAAACCTGCATTCTAGGAGTAAGTATTTAACGGTCAAATGTGTTTGACATGTTTCACACTGTGGTTGTTGTTCTCGTTTGAGTATATAGGAGTGCGTTAGTTTTTGTGTGACCAATGCGTAATCAGGACACAATGACTTGTTCCTTTCTGGACTTCCTTAAAGCTGGTCTCCAGTCTCCCATAGTGGGTTTGATTAGGAAGCGTTTATCAAGATTATTATACTTTTTACATATTGAACTATTTAGCAATAGCTATTAAGTAAACATATCAAAATGTTGTAATAATTAAATTATCATACTGTTGCATATCCACTGGTCCTGCTAGTACATGTATATTTCCCAACCCCTCCCCATTTTATTCTCTATCGAGTAGCATTATCTTTTGTTACTGACTATTGAAAGACCCCAGTGTTATAATTTGCCTTTATTAAAAGGTTAACTGTGATATAATACTATAAACTGGGGCACCGTCTCACTGTATGTATGTTATGTATGTTATAGATGTATGAGAACGATGCTCCGGCACAGTATTACAGTCGTCGAAACCGCCCGTTCCAACCTCCCGTTCTTATGTTGTCTGTTGATTTACAGGAAGGCTGAAAAAGAGCTGGTTTCGTTCCTTTTACCAACTCGGCTGAAATAAGATTAAATAACCAAAAGCTGTCAACGGATCAACGAAACAATTGAACACAACGCCTTTTTTATGCTTATGTACAAAATATATACATTTGGCGATCTACAGCTAGTTTTTTGGCTAAGTTATCAATTCTGTACCGAGTGGCAAGGCATCAGAGTGTATCCGTAAAGTTTTATCAAGGGCCCAGAGCCATGGCAAGCTCTCTTCTCCGGTCTTCGTTCTGTCCCGGTCTCTCTCGCTGTCTCTCTCGCTGTCTCTCGCTATCCCTTCTTCGGTCTTCCTCGGTCTGTCCCGTTGTCTCGCTATCTCTTCTCTCCCTATGACGGTCTGTGATTTATGGGATCCAGACCTCCCCACCCCTAACATATGCCTCTGATTGGCCAGCCACTCGATAACATTGCCTACGTGTCTAAATGGCCTTGTGCCAGCCCAGCTTGTATCTTTCCATTTGGGGTTTTTCCAACTTCCACGAGTCAAGGCCAAACATTGTTTTATTTATCTAAGTTTTTGAAATTGTTGCCGAACTTTTCAAAAACTGGAATCTTATTTATTAAATGTATCATTTCATTTTGTGAAATTTAAAATTCCGATGATAGATATCAAATTCCATAATTTAAGGAATCTCTTTGTCTACATGAAAATTCTTTGCTTAGATGAATTTATATTTTTAGTATAAACAATTATTATTATTATTATTGTTTTTCTTATTTTTACTTTTAATTTTAACAAACCACCATAATTAATAATTAGGGTAGTTTTAATTAATTAGTACTTAATTAATAGGTCGCCAATCAACCCATAATACAATAGTGTTACAGTGAGTTCTTTAAGCGAGGACAAAACAAGTCGACACTCTTCTGATAACAGGAAAACAACTGAATTTTATTTCAAACATTTGGCGCATGTAGGTGTATGTATGTGTGCGCATGTCCGGAAATGTATCCTTTATTTATGAGGTTACAACACCCAGTTCAAACAAAATCAAACTCTGTTTCTCAATATGTAAATGAATACGGCGACAATAAACACCTTCGAAGAAAATTCTCTGTCGCACATTTGTTTTTATCTTTGGAAACATAGCACTCAGCGCCAAGTAATCAAGTGTCTGAGGATCGCACACAAAACGTCCATAAATTAGAAGAGCTATTGCCAGGATGTCTACGAAATTTGTCTGGTAGAACAGAAGGTACTAGAAAATGGTAAGTCTCAAGAAAGTATTTGAAATTGATGAGACCAATTTCAGTAAGTCCAAATAAAATGGCGGACGTCAGGTCAGATGAGAGTCGGTGTTCGGTTACTGACTCGGCTAAACTATCCAATGAAACTAACTCTCTATTTAGTGCTCGCTATATCTTATATTAAGGACCGGGTTATCTTCATCAGTAGAGCACTCAGCTAGAAGCCACAACGTTCCTAGTTCGATACCGGCCCTCGTCAACTCAGCGTATGAGTAGCACATGGATCTGTGTGGTAAAGTAAGGAGCTGATGGTAGGTGTGGCCCACCGCCTCAGACGCTAAAAACAATCTCCTAGGTCTAGCGCTAGTG
>CM042166.1:455911-478411 GCA_023376005.1 Doryteuthis pealeii
AATTTCATATTCAGCGCCGGGCTATATCGGACATGACTGAGCAGAAGATGTCTAAAGGTCACATCCGTATGAACTCTCGTTCGTGTGCTAGAGGTAGCCGCATGGGATTTGGGGAGATTCGAAACGTGTCAGTGAAGTGCAAACTCGTATATTTTGAGACTCAGTTATACACAGTATACCTATTTAGTACAAATAATGGCTGAACTTGCACAAAGGTGTCAATATTAGGGTGACCCAGAAAAAACAGGACCCACAAATTTTGTAATAAAACTGTTAATTTTAACTATGGTGGTCTAGGGTTGGGGTTTAGGGTTAGGGTTAGGATTAGGGTTAGGGTTGGGGTTTGGGTTAGTTTAATGGGAAAATGAATAAATAATTTGGGTTCTGTTTTTTCTAGGTTACCCTGTATACCGGCGACCCAGAAAAAACAGAACCCTCAAATGTTGTAATAAAACTGTTAATTTCAACTATGGTGGTCTAGGGTTGGGGTTAGGGGTTAAAGTTAGGCTTAGTGGTTAGGCTTAGGGTTGGGGTTGGAGTTGGGGTTTAAGGTTAGTTTAATGGAAAAATAAATAAATAATTTGGGTTCTGTTTTTTTCTGGGTCAGCCCAAATAATTTTTAAACAAATCTATTTTCTGGAACCATAACAGTTACTACCACTTCAAGTCTGAGTGGTTATGGGAGTAATTGTAATGAATCAGATTCACCAGAGCTTCAGAATTTTAGTCTCACAGGAAGATGCAATATACTGTCATAACAAAGACCCTCATTTTTAAGGGACGTGTCCTACCCCTCTGAGGTGTATACAATCAGCATATTCTAAGCCCTGCCGACAGAGCCGACATTATTATATCAATGTTTGTATATTTTTCACATCAGCACCACCTGGTGGTATTTAACTGAGACGAAAGTGACCGCACGTCTTCTGGTGTCTTCGGACACTTTTGAATATTCGAGCAAATGTTAATAATTCTGCAGTCTGGATGGTTTTGATTATTCCTCTCATTTCCAATTCCTCCTGGGTTTTTTTTCAGAGCCTTTACGGACCGTGCCAAGTGCTCTAACTAGAATTGGTATCACCGTCACCCGCATGTCTCACAGTTCTTTCAGTTCTCTAGCAACGTTCAAGTATTTGTTTATCTTTTCATTTTCACTCAGTTGTCCGCCGGAACGCCAAATTCCACTAAATGACAAATTCTCTTCTTGTTAATTAACACAAGGTTGTTTCTCCTGGGAGGGGGGGGATTCGTCTATATCTACAAATCTCAGAGAATTTTATACGTCAAATTCTCTTGGACAGATTCTGGTTTATGATTTTGTAGCATATTACTATTATTATTATTTCATTCCTTGTGAGTTTTTCACAGCAGCGTAAGCTGGTGATCTTTCACTGGAATTTGAAGGACAGCAATTTTTCTCAGGTCACCATGACTCTTCTGAGTATTCTACCTGATGTTATTAATGGTGTTGTCTGGGTGGTCTCGATTCTTCCTCTCAGTTCCAATTTTCCCAGTCTGTTTTCTAAACACCTTGGGGATCGTTCCAAATGGCGATTATTTGTAACCTATTTTTGCCTGTAAATGAGTTCTAGAACTTGCCTACTCCTAAAAATTGGTTTATAAAAGTATTTAGGCTCAAGGTATTCAAAAATGCTATCATATGGTCTTAAAGTCAACCAATTTTAAGTTATTTATGATTTTTGATTTTTTTCATAGGATGATCAATATCTCAATGTGGCACTGCATCTATGACAAATATTTTTATTATTATTATTTCATATCTATTGAACATTATTGTACTAAAAAGCTTGAAAGATGTGTGAGTCAATTTTACTTTACTCTGGATGATTTGACATGGAATTGCCCTATTATTTGCTCCTTTTGAGTTTTCACATCAGCATTAGCTGATGGTCTTTCACTGGAGTCTGAGTGACAGCAAGTCTCCTCAGGTCTTCAGGACTCTTCTGAGTATTCTGGCAGATTGCACCAGTGCAGTGTTTTGAATGGTTTCAACCCTTCCTCTGATTCCCAAACTTTCCAAACTCTTTTCCAATCCTTTTGGGACTGTTCCAAGTGCACCAACTACAATTGGTATCACTTTCACTTTCATATTCCATAACTATTTCAGTTTTCTGGCAAGGTCCAGATATTTGTCTATTTTTTTTCATTTTCCTTTAGCTTCACCCTGTGATCTGCTGGCACTGCAAAATCCACCAGTTGACAAGTTCTTTCTCTTTTGTTAATCGACACTAGGTCTGGTCTTCTTGCTGGGATAAGGTGATCCGTTTTTATTTCCCAAGAGTCCCACATAATTTTATGCGTTTCGTTCTCAATAACAGATTCTGGTTTATGCATATACCATTTTGTTGTATGGTCAAAATTGAATTTTTTGTATAATTCCCAGTGGATCACCTTCCCAACCCAGTCGTGTCTAGTTTTGTATTCTCGTTATGCTAGTTTGCTATATTCGCAGAGTATATGGTTAACAGTCTCATCTCTATTACCGCAAAGTCTACATTTACTATTTTGTTGGGTCTTATCAATTTTCGCTTTGATGTAGTTTGTCCTTATGACATTATTTTGTGCAGCAATTATAAGTGGTTCCGTTTCTCTTTTGAGGTTTCCCTTTCTCAACCATGTCCAAGTCTTTTCGTGTGCAACCTCTTCTATTTGTCGTTTGAAGCGTCCGTATAATTGTTTTTCTTCCCATTTTTGTTTTCTAGTCTTTGTCGTTTTTCTGTTTGTCCATCTGCCGTTTCTACTAATGTTGGCCGCCATAAGTAGTTTGTCTTTGCTCTTCCTTGTGTAATCTTCAAGTTGCTGGATTGTGGTTTCTACGCATTCCTCTATGTTGGCAAGACCTCTTCCCCCTTCCTTTCTTGACACATACAATCTATCTCTATCATCTCTAGGGTGGAGAGCCTTGTGCATGGTCATTAATTTTCTCGTCCTTTGGTCTATCTGTCTGAGTTCTTCTTTTGTCCATTTTAAGCATGGTCCTGAGTATCTTATAATGGGGACAGCCCAGGTATTAATTCCTTTGATCAGATTTCTGCTGTTAAGCTTCGTTTCTAGAAGTTTTCTAGTTTTCCTGAGATATTCTTTTTTAACTTTTCCTTTCATTTCTGCTTGCATGATATTGTCCGCTTCTAAAATTCCTAAGTATTTGTAGCTTTCATTTTTATCAAGAGATTTTATAGTTTCCTGATTTGGTAGTTGTATCCCATTCATTAGTTTTCTTTCACCCCGTTTTATCACTAGCATAGCACATTTTTCAATTCCAAATTCCATCCCTATATCCTGGCTATATATTCTAATAGTTTGTACTAGGCTCTCCAATTCTTTTTCATTTTTTGCAAAAATTTTAATGTCATCCATGTACATAAGGTGGTTTATCTTTTCTTGTGAATTACTAAATTTGTATCCCCCGGTACATTTTTTCAGTATATGGTTTAGCGGCATCATTGCAATAATAAAGAGTAGTGGTGATAATGAGTCTCCTTGGAAGATACCCCTTTGGATTTTTACTTCTGCCAGGGATTGTTTTCCAGCTTTTAATTGAACTCGCCAGTTTTCCATGGCTTTTTTAATGAAGTTTATAATGTTGTTCGAAATTTTATACATTTGTAGGCATTCTAAAATCCAGGTATGTGGGACCATGTCATAGGCTTTTCTGTAATCAATCCAGGCCATTGCAATATTTTTCCGTTTATTTTTGACTTCTTTAAGAATGTATTGGTCTATATAGAGTAAGTCGTGGGTTCCTCTTTTTCCCTTGCGACATCCTTTCTGTTCTTCTGGGAGAAGTTTCCGCCAATTGAGTGAAAAGTATACTTCTTCTCTTACAACAGTAGTTAGAATTTTCCACATTATTATTATTATTATTATTATTATTATTATTATTATTATTATTATTTGCCTCCCTGCAATGTTTTTCACCAGCGTAAGCTGATTGTTTTTCACAGAAGTATTCTTGTTGTGCTAGTTTGCTGCATTTTTGATTGTCTCATCTCTGTCTTCAGACATCTAACATTTACTCTTCTGTTTGGTCTTATTTATTTATGCTTTGATTTTTATTTTTTTTATTCATGTACTTATTTATTAATGGAAGGGACAAAAGGAAGAGGAGCAAAGTATATACAACCATTTTATTAACTAATGGATGTTGCAGCATGTTTGCAAAAAAACTACTTTTCTCATTTCCTTGTTCGTATCCTAAGAGTGAAGACAATCGTTACAGACACTTGTTTTTGTTTTTTTGTTTTTTTTTTTGCATTAGCGAAACTTACAGCCAAAATATTTTTAAAAACTTTAGATGATTGATTTTTTTAAAATCAAAGATGAAAATGTCAAATTTCTTTATTTTTTTATTTATTTATTTATTTTCTTTCTAAAAGTTTATTTACCGTTTGTTTTCTGTGTTTTCTGTGTGACAATCGGGACAGAAACAAAACGAGGAAAAATATTTTTCCGAACATTTCGGAAATGGATCTGTTTATTTTTACATTGTTCCGAACACTTTTCTCCATTTCCTTCTCTATAATAATACACTCGATTCCATTGTCAAATGGAAATCTCAATTCCTTTTCCGAGATTTTTAATACGCTAAATTTATATATTTAAATATATTGAAACGAACTTAGTGAAAACTTTCATTCCAAGAGACTTCACATTTTAGAATAAGACAACTCATACTATTAAAGAGACTTAATATATTGTATTTTTCACCCAAATAACTTTTATGCAAATTCAACTGTATTTTGGGAAATTACAAAAAGATGCAGAGACATTTTCTTACTGATTTAGTTAGAATTGTAATGAGCTCACGAATACTAAAATGAAACAAATCTTAACCATCGTTGCCAAACAGCATGTATTTTTTTTGCATTTAATGTTGTAAATAGTAGACTTTTTTCTTTTCAGAATGGCTAGATCAGCACAAGGTCTTTTTACGTGGGGATTTTAATGGGACATCCTGTGGAAAACCAACTCACGATTCAGTAATAATGGTTCTATGAGACTAAACTTCCCCCCCTCCTCTACACAGGCGATGCTGGTTAGCCGCTTCTAGTCTTGTATTAAAGCTCGGTCATATATAAAGAAGTTTCTGTTATCATAAAAAATAAAGACATACTAACACTGACCATGGTGGTAATAAAAACAAGATAAACACATTTGTACATACAAGTATGTTTAACCTTTTATATACATAATAAAAAAAAGAATACAACAATTAAAAATCTCAACGTTACGTCGACACTTTCCTCCACAAATGCTCGTTGGGTAATACTGACAGGTTTTTTTTAAATGGATAAGGCAACTCAACTTCAGATTCTGGACGAGGTTGTTCGTATTTCAACATATCCATAAAATCATTGGGAAAATGTAGCTATTGACTCAACCCTTTCGCCATAGGTCGGATGTGACACTAGGTCGCAACAATGAATTATCCAATGAGAATTTGAATTCGGTATTCATTAGTAATGTATTCGCAAGACCAGCTTGCTAAGCATTACACTACGATGGAACGTCCTATTCTGGAGAACGGCATGCATCAAAAGTATTATCCCTCTAGCTATGGGTAAAAAACAGGGCACACTTTAACATTGGTGTTGCAACCGGTCTAGGAGAAGGAAAATCCCCGAATTCAAACCTGTTAAACTCCGCTTAGAAATAGACCTTGTTTCGTATCTTGCCTGTGCGGATGTGTTGGGTAAATACATATCCAGCCTTTGAACATCATGGCACATCTTGAAAGTTATATGGCACACGGGTGTATTGCTAGTTTTTGTAATATACGAGATGAAATAAAAAAGCATCTTTAAATAGATATGAATAGAATATAGATATATAGATAGATAGACAGACATACATGACCAGACCGAGATAGATAGATACATAGATAGATATGAATAGACCAAGATAAGTAAATAGATAGATAGGTTGATAGGTAGATATTGAATATCTGAATTTGTTCGATTTTAACATTTAAAATGTAATTCAAGTCTTTTGTCTTCGAGCAAGCAACTAAAAGTTCGTAATAAATAAATACGTAGCAATATCCCCGTAGGAAATGGTATAGGCGAACCAAGTTCAAATCCTGGACGACGCCGATTGCATTTCACTTAGTTCTAATATTCTTTGGAAAAACATAAATCCAGCTATTCTATCTCAAACTATGGGTAAATAGTAGGGCCGACTTGGTTCTTAGAATTATGGGAACCCAGTAAGGATCGAAGTCACTGGTCTACTACAGTGAAACTGAAAATCACTGAGATGTAGAGATTCGAAACTGCATGAGACTGAAAAATCTCTATAACATGTTGACAAACAAATGGTTTCTTGTACTCTTAAGACAAATAATTTGCTGAAGTGAAAGCGCCACACCTACTATCAGCTCTCCACTTTCTTGCACAGATCAGATTACCCAATCTGTGCAACGTTGAGTTGACGGGGACCGGTATTGAACCTGGAACCTTTCGATTCCGATGCAGGTGCTTTACCGACTGAGCTAACCGACCTCCTGTATATATTCTAAAGGTAAGGGGCCGGTTTAGCTCAGTCGGTTTGGCGTTCAGCTAGAAATCGCAAGGTTCCTGGTTCGATACCGGCCCTCGCCAACTCAGCGTATGAATAGCACAGGGATATGTGCGGTAAAGTGAGGAGCTGATGGTAGGTGTGACGTTCCGTCTCAGAAGCTAAAAAACAGTCTTCTTGGTCTAACACTAGTGAAAAGGGGATAGACTCCCTCGCTGATTGGCTGATACCGACATTAGCCGCCCCGACGACATTTCTTACTTTACTTATTAGCAATGAAATATCAATGATTTTATTATTATGGGTAGGTAACTGTTCTATCCCATGAACCATTACATCCCATGATATGCCATATAAATAGACATTTACCAAGTTTAGAAGATTCAGAGGTGCTTCTACCAATGGGAAATTCCTCTGAGTAAGTATGTTTTTGAAAAGCATCAACTAGTTTCATAATTTCTTGTTTCTTTTTTTTTTTCTTTTTTTTTGGCACTTACTCATCTAGACTTCATGTAGGCGTCTACGTAGCCATTTTGTTATATAAGTTTTTTTCCGCTCTGCGCACGTCTTTATTTATATCTTAAATTTAAAGAAAAAGTAAATCTGTCAAGTTTTTGATCACACCTCGTATATATGCTAACAAAATGAGAATTTTAGTGATGTATGGACATGTCTTCTAAGTGTAAATGACTTCTAAACACACACACACACACACACACACACACACACACACACACACACACACACACATACATACATATATATATATGAGATGAGGTAAAAGGAAGAGTGAATAAAAATAATGACTCAAACAAGTCCAAGTAGGAGAGAAATATTTCGTCCTTCTGACGCGAAGAACATCCTCAGTCTGACTTTATTCAAAGCAAAAATACGTACATTTGTGTTTATAGAAGAGAAAGTGAGTTAATGGTGGAATTGAGGGGTAGGGGGTTAGGGAGGATTTGATTGAAATGAGAATAACATGATATAAAGTGAGGGGGAGTTTAGAGGAAGCTGGTAAGATGAGAAGAGGAGATTGCTAGGTGCTTGTTGGGAAGGGGGGGAGAAGAGGTAAAATTCAGGGTAGGGAGAGTTTGATTTATTGCATATGGATGATAAGGAGGAAGGTGGTGTTGGGTATCATTAGATCAGTTAGCTAGCAATCTCCTAGAGATAGATAGATAGATAGATAGATAGATAGATAAGGACATATATATGCGCGTGTGTGTATGTATGTATGTATTTGTGTGCATGTCTTATATATATCTTCGCCGAAGAGCATAAGGCCCGGGTTTGTTATTATTCACACAACGTCCCCTTACCTCATATAGTAGAGAAGTATCATAATTATTGTCAGGTTAATTTCGCAAAGGATTTTCCTGTGCTGTATTGTGGCCGAGGCGGTATGGTTTATGACAATCCTGCTGAAGTCCCGGTTTCTATTTCTTTCGGAAGAAAATCGTTAGTATACATCGCTGATGAGACTTAATAAAGTTGAAACAGTCTGTACGATGTTCTACACACCGAATAATTCTTTACCTAAATTCACTTGTCATTATTATCTTCTATAATTATCGAATTTTATGCGATATACGCATTGTAATTGCCTTCAAGCAAAAATATAAATAATAATATATAATATATATATATAAATTAAAGAAATGATGACGTAAAGTCAATGGCGTCTGGTAACAGTCAGTTTCTCGCATAGGTGAGAAACTGACAATTACTAATCACCGCAACTTGGATATATATGCTCTATCAATCATATTGAACACTCTTTACTTCTGAATATAGCAAACTGTATAATCAATAATCATCATCATCATCATCATCATCATCATCATCATCGTGTCGTGCTGGCTTCACAGATCTCCATGACTCACTCTCTTCAGTCGTCCCTATCAATTATCGCTGGTGGGTTGTGCCCCGTGCAGTATCCAGAATCCAGACAGAGCTGATATATGTAGGATTTTGCAGGCGGCCCAAGTATGTAGTGCTCTACAAATACGTATTGAGCATTTTTCAAATATTCATTATTTCGACTCATACGATTTTATTTCTATCAACCATTTTATTTTTTCTGTTCTGTTGAGTATATATATATATATATATATATATATATATATATATATATATATATATATATATATAAGTTGAAAAATGAAAATGAATCCACAATATGTTGAAAGGATAAATAAAGGAAAGAAAATATTGAAATGATAAGATTAATTTAATCAATTACTAACAAACTCCTACACACGTGTTGGTAATTCATTAAATTAATTTTATTTATTCAACATTTTCTTTCCTTTATTTATTTATCCTTTCAATATATATATATATATATATATATATATATATATATATATGTGTGTGTGTGTGTGTGTGTGTGTGTGTGTGTGTGTGTTACTCGCCAGTCCACTGTTTACGTATTTGAGTTCCAAGTGATTGTAAAAATATACCCTTAAAGTATGTATCAATTAATTTTTCACCCAGACTGACAGACGAAAATTCTGTCGGGTTTCGATCCCGGCTAGCTGTTAAAAGTCGAGCGCACTGATACAATAAACTTCGAAACACGTGTCTGTGAATGACTAATATATATATATATATATATATATATATATATATATATATATATATATATATATATATAAATTAGAAATCAGTAAGATATAGTGGTATGTGCACAAGAATACGGAAGAATATCATGTCATTTCAACTATGAAATAAAAACAAAGTAGGTTTTCTCAAAATTTCGGGTTCCACATACCTGATCTTCAGGAGAGCTTTTCTGAAGTCAAATTATATACAACTGAAATATACGTCTATTCATTTCCGTTGAGTTATGACCGCTGTGAATTCTTTTTCAAGTCCATCTAAATAACCTAATATCCCCAAGTCTACGTATACGTGCAAACATAATGAGAATTTTCAGTAATGAATAAATATAATATATTTTAAGTGTTAAACGACTTTTGAACACTCCTGTACACTGACTTGTGGTTTTCTTTTCTCTTTTATTCAAAACTTTCCTCGTAACAGGCACTTATTTTGACGCCATTAATTATGTTCGGTGAAAGATGCTGAATGAGTTTTTTTCTTCGTCTTACCCGCTTCTATTTCTCCACACTTGCAGCCAATTACCCCTAGCTGTCTATTTTAGTTGAATTATGAGTGCTGAGAATATTCCAAGTACATCGAAATAGCTAATATACCCAAAGCTGAATAACCTGATTTTTTCCCAACTCCTCTAATTTTAGAACAAACAGTCGTTCTCATTCACGAACTAGCACGAAGCTAAGGAAAAACTCGATTTATTATTCGAAACAAATTAACCCTATCAAAGCCGGGTCAAACATTTTTAAAGAGGATTTATAAATGGTGTACCCAATGTTTTCTCTGATATATGTCATCGACAAAATAATACGCACCAACCAGAAATGTTTTTGTTTGTTTGTTTTTTTTTTTTTAAGATTTTTTTTTTTTGTCTGCGAATCAAATTCGGTATTAACCCGGCCAAACGACTAGGTTAATTGGTTGTCTGTATGGGGAGACATTTTGTGGGACGTACCGATTCTCAAAGGCGGTGAGAAATATCAGTCGTCCTCCTTAACTCGTTTCTTACTTAATTGGATTCACCTATTTTTTTTTTCAAAGAAAAGGAAAACTTGGTTTAAGATTACAAATCTTCCGAGAACTTTTAAAATAATTGTGAGATCACTTTATAAGGATTATCGGAATGCCAACTCTTAGCTAACACTCGTATTCTTATAATGCATCAAGTTATCTACAAGAGGGTAACCTAACACTGAATATTCTGAAGGGAAAAGAACAATTCAATTAACAGAATATAACATTTAATTATACAACATACAAAGAGAGACATAGTTCCCATCCCAAACACAAAAGAGTCACAGAGTATTCGATGAACATGAAAAAAGGTTTAAACAACAGACGGGTGGGAACCACTTGCTATTTTTCAAGAGGTCTGTGAACAAAACAGGCACCAAGTGTGTAGTTGCTGAGGAATGTATGTGTGCGTGTCGTTTAATGTGGGATCACCCCGAACGGATGGTCATCGGATGGCAGGCACAAAAATGCGTGGTCCCGTCGGCATTCCCCCTCAAGGGAGCGCCTCAGGCACTGAGCAATAAACCAGCCCTGCCCCTTTAGATTAAGGTGGAAAGGGTTGCCTAGCCGGTGGCTCCCTGAGATCACGCCGTTAATTACTTTATCGGCCCAGAGGCCGAGGCCACTGGACCCCTGCCCCGATGTGTGGTATTTTGCCGCAAAGGCAAAAACGAAATCCCAGGTTTAATGCTAGTGAAAAGAGAATATAGATATTTACCAATCAATTCGCACGAGTAGGATGTAACACAAGGTCAATTTCTTAGGTGGAGTTTAACAGGTTTGAATTCGGAGTGTTCGTACTCCTAGACTGGTTACCTAGCCAAAGTTAAAGAGGCCAGTCTGCCCTATTATTTATTCATAGCTGGAGGGAGAGTAGTTGGGGGCATACCTTTCCCAAGGTATTAGCGCTATGCGAAAAAGAGCCTCGTCCAGGATTTGAACTCGGGACGACGACTCTAACCATTATCCCACGCGCCTCCATAAAAGTGGAAAATAGTGAAAAGGAAATAGACTCCCTATTTGTCCAGCTGATACCGACAATAAGTCACTCCCATGACTTTACGATACAGTGATTTGTTTATAGTGGTGAACTTGTGTTGGACCATTCGAACTTTTTGGCACAGTCGATAGGAAAGAAATTGGTGCACAAGGAATGCCACAAACCCAATCAACGACTGACCTCAGGATTTTCAAATTCAGAGTTTCTTTTTCCTAGACTGGATATGTTAGCATAGCGCACTGATCCCGGTTATATGACGATATTATTTGTGACTTGATGCTTGTTTGTTTGCTTGTTCTGTTTTACGGCATATCAACCTCTCTGGGTCATTTAATACCGACAACGTTTTAAAATAAATTCATTCTTCATGGGTACATAATTCTTTTAAACACATTTTCTATTTAACCCATATATGGGACCCTAACAGGTACTACCATTGTGCGTTAGTATGGACCTGGGAGTAATGGTGATGAAGGGATACCCCACATTCCGCAGAGCTCCAGAACTGGAACCACAATCAGATTGAGTTTAACGTCATACTCGGGACATTAAAACCCTCAGCCACGGCCTTCTAGCACATATATGATAAAAAGGGATAGTGGTTTGCCATAAGGGAAATAGGGTTGGGCTAATCATATAAGTGCTAGGGCTTGAAGTGACCAGCCGATTGATCGGAGGAGGCTTCTCCGATCGACCGTCTAGCCTTAGTGGAGTGTTGCATGTCATGGACTGCTCTATTATTTTACCTATAGCTGCAAGGAGAATATATGAATTCATATCTTTCTCAAGGGTATTAGAGCTATGTAGAATGCAAACATCCTTGTCTAGGATTTGAACTTAGGTCGACAAGTCTATTTCCTACGACTCTAACCATTATCCCACGCGCCTCCATAAAAACGTGAAAAATAGTGAAAAGGGAACAGACTCCCTCGCTGTCCGGCTGATACCGACAATAGGCCACTCTTTACGGTACTACTTACATGCATTGAAGTATTGTACAGTTAAGATTTACCAACTAAAATAGTCCCCTCAGCATATAAGGCCACTGCCTCTGTTGCATTATGTGTTAAATTACTACGCGACCTCTGTCAGCGCCACCAGAATTGTAATTCGTAATTCGTTTCTCTTTTGTCTTTGTTCCTTGTATCATTCTGTTCAGTAAAGTGAATCTGCCAAAGAAAACGTAACATTTGACTTAAATAGGCTCTACTGTCAACGCTCAAGCTTCACCTCTGTATTCTACAAGAAACACGTCAAATTTACGTTTCGCAACCTTGAGAAGAATTCTGACAAACTAAGTCCGTCGTGTTCACTCCTCGCCACTGTCCAACCGTCTCCTTTTATACTAGGTCTTGTCGAGACACGTCACAACTCTCATCTCACCAGCCACGAGACTTGCAAACTACAAATCACGGCCTCAAGGACACTCATGCTTTCACCTCCTTCACAACTCGTCTCGTGCCCGCCTCGAACTCGTCACATTTCACCTTCTCTGCTTCCGCCCACACACACACAACATGCCACTCGCTGTCTCATCGACCGACGGACCGTTGTTGGCTCATCACAGGTTTGTGAGTTTTGCCGTTCCATCTCGCTACATAAAGTAAACCAGCGTGTAAACACGTCTGTCCTGTACGTCTGTTAAAATGCGTCTTGTGTTCTTATTTTTACTAACACTATGAGTCGACTAAACCACACTATATCAAGTAGCTATGGGCCTTCATATTCAATATGTACTCATAATCAAACTTTATATTCTTGTTCTTTGGACGACTTTTAGAAACCTACAGCGCAAAGCGAATACTGTATCCTACTTGAGAGTCTATTAAGAGATCCATTGGTATCGTCTTTTTCTTTTTTTTTAAGTTAATTGTCTGCCTCGTGGTTTTAATCTTTGTCCAAGAAACTTGAGTATATCTGTCGCAATTTGTTCTGGTCAGCCATTTTCATCGATCTGCAATTAATTTCAAAGTAAAAGTCATTCTTTTCTTCTTCTTCTTCTTCTTCTTCTTCTTCTTCTTCTTCTTCTTCTTCTTGTGGCACAACAGTATAGTTTACTTGTTTGTTTGTTTTTCCTTTCCTTTCCTCTGATTCCAAGGAATTACAAACAGACTGACCGCAAACAAGTAATGGCATCGGAAGTTTCCACTCCGGTGGGTCGAGACTAAGTGACGACACTTGGAGATTTTTATTACTTCAAGATGATCCTACTGCACTATCATCCTTGTCAAGCAGAGGCGGAGACAGTATATATATATATATATATATATATATATATATATATATATATATATATGGTACCAACTCCTCCGCACGAGCAGGATGTGACACAAGCGGAGTTTAACAGGTTTGAATCCAGAGTTGTCCTTCTCCTAGACTGGTTACCAGTCTGACCAGCTATTTACCCATAGCTGGAGGGAGAATTGGATTAATACCTTTCCCAAGGGTATTAGCGCTATGTGAAATTCAAACAGCTTAGTCCAGGAATTGAATTCGGGTTGACGAGTCGATTTCCTATGACTCTAATCATTAGACCACGCGCTTCCATAAATAAATAAATATATATATATGTGTGTGTGTGTGTAGGTGTGTGTTTGTACAATTTTCATCTATGTATATAAGAAGCATGCATCGAATCCACACATCCTTATATATGATATATATATATGTATATGTGTATGTATGTATGTATGTATGTATGTGTGATCGTGTGTGTATGTGTGCGCGCGCGCATGTGTACAGAAAAAACAAAGTATTCCAAAAGGATAAAGATGAAGTCGAAGTTATGATATTTCATTTTTTTTAATACTTCATCAAGATATTAGCATGAATAGATTTTTGTCTATGAAAAATAAAATGTCCCGATGAAGGTTTGAAAAAACCGAAACGTTTTGATGTTGACTTCACCAACTTAGATCTGTGGGGCGAGATGAGGGACTGATGGTAGGTTATGTGCTCCATCTCAGACACAAAAACTGTTCAAGCGCTAGTGAGGATAGATAGACTCCCTCGCTGTCCTGCTGATACCGTCAATTGGGAAATCTGCTAACTTACTAGAACTATCTTATTATAATGGAGATTGTGTGTTTTTCTGTCTGTAACCGAAACTATATTACAACTCAAGTCACAATTCCCTTAGTTATTTACGTCACATTCTCCATGATTCTATTTCTATTTAAACCTCAATTAATAATAAAACTGTTTGATATTATTAATACTGTTGGCCTTACCTAAATACTAATAACATGCAATTGTATTTATATATACAACAAAATACCAGTTTTCAGTGTAAACGTAAAGCTAATTTGCATACTGATTTAAAAAAAAACTGATTTTAATAAAAATGTGCTTGGTATTATTGATCTCTAATTGTTTGGTTTTATCTTAATGAATATGAGTAAAAATCTCTTCAATAAATCAAAAAAAAAATTCATTAACAAGAAGAAATAATTGTAATTTTATTCTTTACTTCCTATTTTAACTAAATAGTTAAATTAGCAAAATTTAGCATTGAAAAACGAAAGTGAAAGTTTCAGTTGTTCTATTTTCCGATTATACCCCCTCCGTTTCAAATCTTTTTATTTGAATTCTTAATTAGTTTCATTAGCCTTTCTGATTTAATCTAATATTTTATTACATTTAAACTTAAATACTTGCACCCGGAGGGTGCATATATTTGCTAGTAGTAATAATATTTTCTCCATTTTGCTACAAAACTTTCGAGTAATTATTTACTGAAGGTGCGTGGTATAATGGTTACCGTCATATGAAATGGACACAACGTGACGATTTCAAATTCTGGTCGCGGCTGTTTGCACATAGCGCTAATAACCAAAGTGCGAATCCAGCTATTCTCCCTCCAGCTATGGGTTTCTTGTAGGTTAGATTGGGCTCTTTAACCTTTGTATGGAAACCGGTCTAGAAGAAGCCAAACTCTGCATTCAGACCAAAGGGGTTCTCTTCTTGCTATTCAAAAACTACTTTGAGAACTATTCCTCCTCCTATAAAAATAGATAAGTGGAGGCGCATGGTCTAATGGTTAGAGTCGTGGGAAATAGACTCGTCGGTTCGAGTTGAAATCCCGGAGGAGGCTGTTTGCATTTCACATAGCGCTAATACTCATGGGAAAGGTATGCATCCAACTACTCTCCCTACAGCTATGGGTAAATAGTAGTGTTGATTAGGTTCTTTAACCCTGGTCAGGTAACCAGTCAAGGAAAAGGAAAACTCTGAAGTCAAACTTGTTAAACTCTGCTAGAGGTGTTTACATTTCACATGGCGCTAATACCTTGGAGAAGGTATGAATCCAATTCTCCCTCCAGGTATGGATGAATAGTAGGGCAGAGTGGGCTCTTAACCATGACTAGATAACCTGTCTAAGAGAAGGAAAACTGAATTCAAACCTAAACCCGGCTTAACAAATTGACCTTATGTTGCATCCTGCTCGCGGGGAGGGTTTGGTATATATATATATATATATATATATATATATATATATATATATATATATATATATATATATATATATATATAAATTTTAAATTTTTCTAAGTAAAGTTAATTTTTTTTTGGTACCACGTGACATTGGCCTGTAGCAAAGTAATTAGCATTTTTTTTTTGGTGAGGAGAGTTCTTATCTTTTATCTTAATCTCAGCGCCTTCGTTCCAACTTACGTGACACTAATTTTGACTTTAGTTGTTCTCTCATATCTTGAGATTATTTCAGTGACTATCAATTTTTTAGTTCGGAAATTCAACATTTCTAAATCTGTTGAAAAACAAGTGTATTTGGCGGGAACTGGAATGACGTAAATCTGATGTCATAAGTAAAACACACTCACTATTATTAATAAATACTTGTTGGAATATTTTTGTATATATATTTACCAACACCGAGCAGGATGCAACACAAGGTCAATTTCTTACGTGGAGTTTTAACAGGTTTGAATTCAGAGTTTTCCTTCTCCTAGACTGTTTACCTAGCCATGGTTAAAGAGTCCAGTCTGCCCTCTCTTTACCCATAGCTGAGGGGAGAATTGGATTCATACCTTTGCCAAGGGTATTAGCGCCATGTGAAATGCAAACAGCTTCGTCCAGGAATTTAACTTGGGTCACGAGTCCATTTCCTACGACTCTAACCATTAGACCTCCACAATATTTTGTTATATAAGATGAGCTACAATACACTACTTGAATTTATAGACTAAGGGAGGTCAAACCTCAGCCAATCAACAGCCCGAATGCGTGGCTGGTTGACTACTTAATCGCTAATATTGAGAGACGTCCATTTGCAATCATTGACGAAGGACTTGCATGACTGAGGAGCACTAAGGAACAGCTAAAGGATTCTTTACCAAGGATATCCGCTGGACAAGCTAATACTAATTTTGTATATCTCCTTGTGTAACGTTATGTATCATCGATCTTATATGTGGTCTGGTTTCTTTGTGTGTGAAAACGATCCTCGGGCTGAATAAAGGGTTAGGTTGAATTTCCGTGAGGGCTCCCGATTACGACAAGAAAGTTCCCAGAATTCGAAAAGAAATACCTGAAAAAGGCCGGAGGTCACATTGGCCGAAACGTTGTACAGATAACAATGAAGATGAGGAAATAGTCCGAATAATATAAATAATTCTAATTATCAAGCCTCATCTCAAAAATTCAGACACATGGCATGTGTGTCCTTTCTTTTATCAGTGTATAAAAAAATATCAGTGTATTACGGAGTTTCACAACATTCAAGATTCTAGTGGGGAGCAAGTAACAGCAAAGAACAGTCCCCTATCCATACTGCTTAGCTAACAATAATATAGTGTTATACATATTTACCAACCCCAAATAGGGTGTGACACAAGGTCAATTTCTTGAGTGTTGAACAGGTTTGAATTCAGAGTTGTTTGTTGTTGTGACGTCATTCACCCTGATCTGTTGAGGCGGATCACTCCAACGAATTCACCGGATCCCGAATGAAAGAGATATTGAATTCACGAAAAGAATTATTAGAGAACAGGAAATTCACAAACAGTTCCTAAACCGCGCATGTATATAAATTGGTCAGGGGAAAAATATGTTTTTTTGCACACACACACACACACACACACACACATATATATATATATATATATATATATATATACATGGGTGTGTGTGTGTGTGTGTGTGTGTTTCATCCTGCATTCATAAGTATTTATTTACCAACACCATTGCAGGATGAAACACACACACACACACACACACACACACACACATATATATGTGTGTGTGTGTGTGTGTGTGTGTGCGTGTTTCATCCTGCAATGGTGTTGGTAAATAAATACTTATGAATATTGCGAACTACATTATCAATGTATATATATATATATATATATATATATATATATATATATATATAGGTCATCGACATACACGTATTTCGGCGTTTCCCGCCTCTTCAGTGTGGCTAAACACAACAACTATATATATATATATATATATATATATATATATATATATATATATGAGGTGAGGTATAAAGAAAAGTGAATAAAAATAATGACTCAAACAAGTAGAAGTAGGAAAAATATTTCGTTAAGCGAAGAACATCCTCAGTCTGACTTTATTCAAAGCAAAAATGTACATGTGTGTTTATAGAAGAGAAAGTGAGTTAGTGGTGGAATTGAGGGGTAGGGGGGTTAGGGAGTATTTGATTGAAACGAGAATAATATCATATAAAGTGAAGGGGGAGTTCAGTAGATGTTGGTTTGTGTGGAAACGAACGGTGAGAACGATAGGAAGAAAGGAAGTAAGGAAGAGGGGATGAAAGGGAGTAAGAAATGATGAAGTAAAAAGATGGAAAGAAAAAAGGAAGGAAGGAGAAATCTTTCACAGACTCAATGATAAGTACGCCAAAAGCCGTTGATTCATAACAATAATAGAGACGCCCTTTGGATTTTCAACAGAGCCTCTTTAACCGGGCTGTGGCCCTAATACCATTGAGTGACCGACCAATCCGCCTCGGGTGGCCTTACCAGCAACTTGGGTTCCGGATGGTATAGCTCTGATATCACATAGTCACCACCCCAACCCGGTGAGGGGGGTTGGCCATTCCTTCTAGAAGGGTTGCCTAACCAATGATAAAGCGCTCAGTCTGCCATACTATTTAGCCATAGCCAGGAGAGAATAACTGAGTACATACTTTTCCCAAGAGTATTAGCATTATTTGAAATGAAAAGTCTTGTCCAGGATTTGAACTCGAGTCGATTTCCTAAGACGATAACCATACCTTTCCCAAGAGTATGAGCGTTATTTGAAATGAAAACAGTCCTGTCCAGGATTTGAACTCGAGTCGATTTCCTAAGACGATAACCATAACACCTAGTGTTATCCCACTGAAATCACTGTGCGTGCAGACATTTTTTAATCTATGATGTTGTTGCTGAACATCAACAAGATAGAATGGCTTATTTCTGCGTGTGTAGAAGTTAATTTCCGTGGCTGGTGAAATATCACTAGATATCGATATAAAACCGCTACATGATAATTTATTGTGAATGTTTATTCTCGTTCACATGGGGACATTAACGAAAGTAGATTCGGTGTTAGACTCTGATGCGGTTTTTATGATTATTTACTTTGGAAATTATGGGATGGACTAACATCCAAGTTGTCCTGTTCAATGATTATATCCGCTCTGTTTCAAATAAAGAATAATTGATAAATTATATAGAAATCTATCAAAATAAAATTATAAGTATGCTGTTTTTCTCAGTTCTGTTAGTCATTCTAATTTAATACAATATTTTATTATACTAAAACTGGAATAATTGCGCCATGTGGAGGGAGAACATTTTTGCTAGTAGTAGTAGTTGTATCAATAATAATAATAATAATAATAATATAATATAATAATTATAATTAATAATAATAATAATAATAATAATAATATAATAATAATAATTCACTGGGTGAAGCTAAAGGAAAATGAAAAAATGGACAAATATCTGGACCTTGCCAGAGAAGTGAAAAAGTTATGGAACATGAAAGTGAAAGTGATACCAATTGTGGCTGGTGCACTTGGAACAGTCCCAAAAGGATTAGAAAAGGGTTTGGAAAGTTTGGATATCAAAGGAAGGATTGAAACCATTCAGAACACTGCACTGCTGCAATCTGCCAGAATACTCAGAAGAGTCATGGAGACCTGAGGAGACTTGCTGTCACTCAGACTCCAGTGAAATACCATCAGCTAACACTGGTGTGAAAACTCAAAAGGAGTGAATAATAATAATAATAATAATAATAATAATAATATAATAAATAATGATGAAAACCCTTGTACAAACCATAAGAATACGCACTCAAGAATTCGGCATCGACAAGCCATGCTCGTGATAAAAAAAAGAAGAAAAAAACAAAAACGAAAAAAAAGAAAACATCGGTAGATGAATTAGAAATCAGAGGAACAGTCAACATCATCCAAACAACAGCAGTTTTATGATCAGCTAAAATACTCAGAAAAGTCCTGGTGACCTGAGGAGACTTGCTGTCACTCAACAGTGAACCACTAATTATAGAGAGTGTGAAAAACTTTCATGGAGCGAAATGGTTTTGAGTAGATATATCCGCTTTGCGCAGTCAAATGGTCAAATTTCAAGTTAACTGGCTTTCGAGTTTAATTAATATCAGTTTTTGAGGCACGTGGTGTACGGACGTACATAGTGTAATGGTTATTGTCGTAGGAAATGGATATAGCGAGACAAGTTCAAATCTTGGACGCGGCTGTTCATCGCCATTACGACCAGGTCCTTTCTGACTCGGAATGGAAGGGCTTTTAGAGTCCCATCTGTGGGTTAAATAGATTAAAAATATGAGTTTAAAAAATGAGCTAAAAATGAGTTTAAAAAATGAATACCTGACAAGAATAAATAAAAGAAAAATGTCTTTGTCATCGAATAACCCAAGGATTGACATGATATAAAATCCAATCAACTGGACCATAGCTAGAGTGGGAGAAAATGCCGTTCTCAAGGGAATTATCGCTAAGTGAAAATGTTAAACCTCGCCTAGGATTTGATCTCGGGTCACCGATTCTATTTCCTACAACGATAAACGTTACACGGAGCGCCACCTTTATATACATACAATCATGGTGTCACTGGACAAGTCATCTTTTTTTCCCTAGCAACTCTACTGACTTCTGTCATGAATACATTAAGACACGAGAGAGACAGAAAGAGAGAGACAAAAACAGATGCGATGAGAGACAGAGACAGACAGACAGACAGACAGACAGAAAGAGACAGAGAGACAAAGACATTGAGAGAGAGAAAGAGAGTTAGAGAGAGAGAGAGAGTGAGAGAGAGAGAGAGAGAGTGAGAGAGAGAGAGAGAGAGAGAGAGAGAGAGAGAGAGAGAGAGATTTCAGAATTGCCTTTGATATCATTCTAAATCTCCATTGGGAATAATAAAAGCAGTGATTTTAAACTCGTTATTATGTCTGCTGGAAATAAAAAAACAAAAACAAAATGACGTTCAGCTTCCTGTGTTTTTGATATGCATCTATTTTTGTTGTGTTGTCATCTTTGAGAAGTTGGAGTTTAAATGTTCATTTTGAATGATATCAAAGGAAATGCTGTTGTCTTCACAATGGCGTCCACTTTAATGTACATTAGGGTAGGTCGATTTTCATCTTTTTTCTTAATATCAAAATGTTAAACTGAGGAAAGTTGAGTATTGGTTTGATAAGTACTGACACCAAAAAGTAGGTTTCTAACATGCACCAATTTTTGAACATTTAGTTTTAAATATCATCCTATATGAAGCCCATCCAAAGATCCTTGTTTTTGATATATTTACATATAAAATTGCTTAAAAATCGTATAATTTCAATCCATCTTGAATGAAAATCTTTTATCTTTGTACATTTTTTCTTTAAAACTCTGATTTAATCTGAGCTACTTAACTTTTCGGTTAACACCGGGCGAAATTCAAAACATTCAATTATGTCACTATTGAAATGTATTTGCTCAAAAATTGGTAAAGTTTTGAGAACAATATTTTGTTCAGTTATTCTTTATGCTAATTAACAACGGCGAGTTTTGGAATGAACATCGACCTACACTAATGTATATTCGTAACATTTTAAAATAAATGTTTTTGGTTCTGTTTCTTTTGTTTTAATGGCATATCAACCTTCGTGAGTTATTTAATGACAAAGCCATCGTTGTAGAAGAACTGTAGTGGTAGTATTAAATCCATAGTTGGGATGATAAGGGGTCCATACCTTTCCTAAGGGTATCAGTCCGAACGTGGACGTAATAGCGTGACTCACTTACGATGATGTTGCAGTCTAGGATGTTAGCAATTAATGTTGTCTAGCCGTCCAATCTGACTATACATAAAAGTATCGAGATTGAAGCTGTATTTACTAAGATAAAAATGAACAACGAATGGGAGGTTAATTTATACGTGTGTCAAAAAGTACCGGGGTTTAAGCTGTATTTATCCAGATAAAAATGAAGAATGAATTGAATGTTATTTTTTTTCAGAATACAAGGTGTGTCAAAAAATATCAAAAGTGTCAAAAATGTCGATACTTTTTTGACACGCCTTGTATTTATGGAGAGAGAGAGAGAGAGAGAGAGAGAGAGAGAGAGAGAGAGAGAGGAGAGAGAGAGAGAGAGAGAGAGAGAGATATGATGATGAAAAAGGTGGGAGGCATTCGTATAATTTCTCTCATATTTCTAAAGTATTCATCTCTTACTTATGCTTGAGTAGTTGATTTGTTTGTTTTGTTTTGTTTTACGGCATATCAACCTCAGTGGGTCATTTAATGCCGATAAAGTTTTGAAATAAATCAATTCTTAATGAATACTCAATTCTTTTTATAAATACATTTTTCTATTTAACCCATAGATGGGACCCTAATAGTTACTACCACTCTGGGTCAGCGTGGACCAGGGAGCAATGGTGATGAAGGGGTGCTCCACATTCCCCAAACCTCCAAAACTGGAACCTCACTATCAGATAGAGTTTAACGTCATCCCATGACATGTAGACCCGCACCCACCGCCTTCTAGCATCCATATGATAAAAAGGGTTGGGACTTGCCATAAGGGCAATAGGGTTGGGAAAATCATATAGGTGCTAGGGCTTGACGTGACCAGCCGATTGATGGGAGGGGGCCTCTCCGACCGCCCGTCTAGCCCAAGAAAGAGCCAAAGTGGAGTTTTGTAAGTCATAAACTGCTCATCCATCTGGGCTCTATCCTTTGCATCACGGGTCGCCAGCCACGGCCAACAGATAGCCCCATTGGGGGTGTCTTACCCCTCTGCAGAGGTGCAGTTGGTGCAT
>CM042166.1:483411-493411 GCA_023376005.1 Doryteuthis pealeii
GAAACACACACACACACACACACACACACACACACACACACACATATATATATATTGATAGGTATATATATATAGATAGATATAGATATATATGAATGAATATGAATATATATGAAATAATATATAATGCAAATAAATATAAATGCATATATATAATGCAGTTATATATCTAATGCAATTATGTATATATACATAACGCAATAATGTATATATATGTATACATATATATATAATGTAATTATATGTATATAATTCAATGATATGTATATAATGCAATTATATATGTATATAATACAATTATATACGTATATGATACAATTAAATATATATATATATATATATATATATATATATATATATATATATATATATATAGATAGATAGATAGATAGATAGATAGATAGATAGATAAACAAATGTGAGAAAATTGGAATATACATTTTGTATTATTTCTTCTTTAATTGTCATGAAACTGGAAGTATTTCGTAAAATAGAAAAAAAAAACGCGAAATAAAAGAAAGAAAAACTTAAAGTGTTGCAGAAATAAATGTAAACAGACAATTGTTTTGTAGTTGAAGAAACAAATTCCTACATTTAATTAGCGAAAGGATTCGGTATATTTATGATGCATACAGACATCCATACCAAAAATATTATCTTTACGAAATCATTATTTTAGGAAATGTTTTCTCCATCTTGGTGAATTGATAATATTGATTTTATATTAACTAGTACGAATGCTCATACGTACTTTTCTCACATTTCCAATATATTAATTATTAGTAGGTAAAATAAATATTCACTAAAATGTATATAATCAATGTATATTGTATACAGGATGATTAAAAAACAGACTTAAAAAAATCAGCCCCATATATACATATATATATATATATATATATATATATATATATATATAGCTCTGTGCAAATATATATATATATATATATATATATATATATATATATATATACATATATATATATATATATATATATATATATATATATATATATATATATATATGACCCAAAAGAAGGCCTGGCTTTTTAAAAAAATCATTTTTTGGTATCGTGGTACCTTGACTTACGAGTTTAATTCGTTCCATTCGTAATTCAATTTCATCGTATATCAAATCAATTTCCCCCATTTAAATAAATTGAGATGCCTTTAATCCTTTCCATCCCCAAAACACCGCTGTTTTGTTACGTTTTTAATAATAAAAATAATGAAAAAACATAATAAAATAAATGTAATGAATTTTGTGCTGGAATGTTCCAATGTTTATTTTTTTATGAATAATATTTTTCTTTGGCGCAATAATTTTTCCCCTCATATCAATCATATTTATTTATTCAAGGTTTGTATATCAAATAATATCTCAGTTCGCTACAGTAAAGGGAAGAATTTAATCTACGCCAGTCAATTTTTTAAACATTCAAAAAAAAAAGATGATTAATGTGAATATGTTTTCTCTTTTACTGACTGCACCCCTAAAAACTGTTGGGGTTACATTCCTTACTTGCTACGCGTCTCCAATTTTGACGCTAGATAACACCAAAGCGTGTCTGCCAGAGGGCTCTTGGTGGCATAGCAGATAGTATTGTTACATAATCTATGCGGTTGCATAAGATTATTGTCAATCCCCTGTATTTCTAAGGGGATGGCCTTTTCATATCACGGGCGGGAATTTCCATGGAATAGTACGGAAAGCCCGCGAAATACGTGAGTCACGTGGGACCTGGTTGGGTCCTCAGTTTCAGTTTGACGTTGGGCAGAGAAGATGTGCTGCCTTAACTGGAACTCACTGCATACGCGCGCTATGTTAGTCAGATATTTAGTTACATGAAATGTATAATTAAGTAAATAAAAGCTTAAGCAAATAACACGGTCTTGTGATTAATGAATGTCTTGGTAACAAGACTGATAAAGAAGAAATGAGTTAAGTGCGACCGACCGACCACGACGCTAGAAGAGATGTTAAAGAGACCTAGAAGAAGACGTAAGATGGCAAAGACGCCAGAAGAAGAATAGAAGTAAGAAGTAGTGAAAAGGGTATAAACAGTATTATAAAAGTGGAAGCGGCCAAGTCAAAACACTTATAGCCAACGCATCAGTTGTGTCTCTTGTCTACGGAACACCAGGCATTTCATGTCTTTTTGTCACACGAGAACATGTTTAACATGTAAGTCTACACTTTCCACTTTTACAAGCAGCCTCAAGACTAAAAGACAATTCTACTATTGGGTCATTTTGTTTATGCCCAACATTGGGTATATATTCGAGAGAGGAAACGGGTGTTAGAGAGAGAGAGAGGAGAGAGAGAGAGAGAGAGAGAGGGGGGGCGGGAGAGAGAGAGATTTGAGACTTACTTTGTTGCTTCTTTTCTGCTTTACAGCTTCTGCTAACTTCTTTCTATCTTCTCTGGCCGTCATCTTGTTGTCTAGTTACTCTCTACTAACCAAGGGCTTCTTTTTAACTAAGGACTTCTTTTAAGAGCTTCTCCAGTCATCGCAATCAATTGAATGAACTACAAGACACTTTTATTAACTTGATCAAGCTTCTTTATTAGTCTTGACCATATTTTATTCGCCGCCCGACTGAGAGTCGACCTCAGCAGTGACACGTTTCTCTTGCCTCAATGTCCAGTCGAAACTAATTCTCTAAACTAACTAATAACGTTGTAATGTGGCGGCCTTAATTCTTAATATGCAACGTAGTGGCTTCTCTTTCACGGCCACTACAATTCGTATCTTTTCGTACGTACGGAGTTTGTTTACATACACACCCCAGATCTAGCAGTCATCGTCTTCTTAGCCGGTCAAGGGAAGATATCACTTCACGCACGACGGCCAATTGACTTTATCCAACGATAGTGACTTTACTATCTTGTTTGCGTCGTGAGTCCATTCATCAGGGTTTACTTCTCAGAAGGTCCCTGTCTTAACAAGAGGTCTGGATTCAACTTCCCTTAGTAAACTTCTCGGTGAACAAGCTTTTCTTAACCTTGTCTTCAGCGACAACAGCTTAACTCCGTACGATCACCTTAGCATTTCTAAATAATCTTCTAGAAGATTCTACTTTAGAACTTTCGAGCCCTTTCGATTCCTTTCGATTCGTTCCAATCTCACTGGTCAATTCACCAACCTAAAAGATCAAAGATTTCTTGGAGTCCAAAAGACTGTGTTTTTCTTAATCCTAGACTTATCAAAAAGATGTTGGTGGATAATCGGTAGTACATTTTTCTAAATCTGTATAGGTGCTGGGCGGCGATTATGTAACAACGTGACGCGTGAGATTCGTGCCTTTACGGGTCAAGGTTACCAACAGTCCTGGTAATTTTCCACTGGCCCCCTTGAATTCTCGCTACAGGGTCTGTCAACAATTTATTTCATAAATCTCTGTATAAGATCTTCCTAGTATCTCCTGTCATGTTTGTGTTCTATTCTTTTATGTTTGCTTAATTGCTGAGAAATATCATGTTCGGTTTAGCTCAGTCGGTAGAGCGTCCGAAAAGGAACCACAAGGTTCTTGCTTTGATACCGGTCCTCGCCAGGGATCTGTGCGGTAAAGTGAGAAGCTTATGGTAAGTGTGGCGCTCCATCTCAGACACAAAAACAATCTCTGGTGAAAAGAGGATATACTGCATTGCTGTCTAGCTGATACCGACTTTAGGCTACCAAACGACTCTATTTTTATTATTTCCTACTATTAACTTTTAAGAAATGTATATTTATTTTAAATGTATTCATATGTAGTTTTTAAATTCTTTTAGTCAAATTTGACAACCAGATTCTTTTTCAATTTCTTGAATGTGTTATTTCTAAGATTCTTATTGAAACTTTGTCTATTCTATATTTATGTACAAAAAGTTAAATAGCGTTTTGCCATTTTGAATGAAACTTAACGAAATTTTGATTAGAATTTAATTTAAATTTTAAAAAAAGAATTAGAAAAATCACATGTAAAACAAAATGTATAGTCTTTAAAAAGATTAATTTTGTAACATACAATCTGTACTTGTCAAAATGGTATATTTTTGCCATTTTTCCTCTCTTGATAATGTGCTTTTCTTCACGTGATTTATTTCCTCGTTATAATCAAGGAGTTCATAGAAATCTTTTTATATGTAAGGTTAGGTTGTCCATATGGAAAAAATCACCATTTACAATTTTTTTTTTTTATATAGAAGTTTAAAGAAAGGAGGCGTGTTGACGTACCGAAACTTTGTCTTTACTTACCTAATTCCGCTATAAAAAGGTAAACACGATTCATTTCTCGACTGACAAAAGATATAAAAAGTCATATACTCTCAATTCTTCATTAAAGATACTAAAACTTTGAGTAAACCTTTATGTTAAATTTCATACCGAGTTAAAAACAAATCAAAACCAATAATTAACAGATTTGAGTTTATTAGCTGCCTATCACCAAGACAATAATTTTGTCTTGATAATTTGCGACTAATACGCTGCTTTGTAACCAATAGTGACAAACGCTATTTAATAGTGTAGTATTTCATGTGTAGTATATATATATATATATATATATGTAGAGGGAAGTGAAATACTCATGTATATATATATACACGCATGTAAGAATTCATTTTCATATTATCAATCAAAGCCTGAAGAAGATACAAGAAGATCTGAAACACGTGTTGCATATGTAAGATAAAAAGAATAAAACTTTTTTTAACATAATAAATTTTGCGGACCTTTTTTTTATATAATATTGAATTTTCTCCCGTTGAACCAGAACAAAATTATATATATATATATATATATATATATATATAGAGAGAGAGAGAGAGAGAGGGGGGGAGAGAGAAAGAGAGAGAGATGGATGTAATGTGAGGAGACAGTGGATAATATTTTCCTTCCTTTTTCCGTTTTTTTTGTTTGTTTTTTTTCATTTTTTCATTTTTGTACTTAAGTCTGTCTACTGCCTTAAACTATGTAGACGTTAAACTAGACAGGTTGTCTCCCACAGTTGTCCCCCGAAGTCTGGATTGCACCGTTCGGATTTAGCGGATAATCATTATTACGTACTTTTCTATCGTGATTGTCTGAAATCCGTAACCTGATTTATAAGTCTTTAGTAATTATGCCTTCTTACTCGGATTACTCTCTTCTGCAATTACAGTGGCCATCGAAAAAAAAAACAAAAACGCCACACAAGCATGAACGGGAAAAAAAAAAAAAATTGTTTAATCTTACTAAGAAGCTCTATTAGACCAGGTTAACTCGAAGCCGAACTTTTTTTAGACCTTATTTTTCCGTTGAAAATATTGTAGAAATTATTTTTGGTTGGATTCTACGGCATGTTAACCCTTTTATGCCGATGATTTTTGTAGAAGTTATCCCCCAGATATAGAAATAAAACAATACTCACCGTCGCAGTGGGATTCTAACTACCGTCGAGTTAGCAGACAAGAACAACATACAAGCTGTAACTTAAATACAGTCCTTGCATGTTGTTGGTACAGTGCAGACTGAGGGCTGAAGAGTGGGTACTTATCCATATCTCTACTCACCCTGAATACCATCAGCCAATCAAAACCCAGGAAGTGAACTTGCCAGAGTTCATAATGGAATAACCCAAAGCTCTATATAAACCACCTGCCAACACTCTAGAGGTTGTTTAGAGTTCAACTTGTAACAGAGCTGAATACTTTATTCATTCTTCATGGATATTGGATTTTTTTTATAAAACTCAATTTTTATTAAACTCAATTTCTAAATTAATTTTTTTCTATTTAACACATACATGGGACCCTAACATGTACTACCATTATGAGTCAGTGGGCGTGGGCTTAATTCCATATTCCGCAGGGTTCAAATTGAAATTCACCAGACCCTCCCCTTCTAGCACATATAAGATAAAAATGGTGGGACAATCATATAACTGCAAGGATTTGACATGACCAACCGATTGATCTGAGGGGGAGTGGGGTCACCGACCGCTGTTCTAGCCTAAGTAAAGGTCAAAGTAGAGTGTTTGCATATTGTGGACTGCTTGGCCACTAGGGAGTATTTGTCTAATACCCCACTTGTATGGACTGGGCACAAGGCCTCGTTTTAACGTGGGCCCACACACAAGCCGAAGTTCATGTGTGGCAAAGAACAAAATTGCGTCGATCCCTTCGGCATTCCCCCTTAAGGGGGCACCTCAGGCGCTGGGCAATAAGCCCTGTCCCCTGGAAAACCCCCTGGGATCGACGCTATTATTTGTACTTTACCCTGATCCAGTGGCCGAAACACACTGGACCCCCGCCCAGAAGGACGATTATCCAAGGCCAGGAGACCCTACACAAGGGAATTATTAGCCACGGCTTGGCCACTAGGGTTCCGTCTTAAACCTCACTCGTCGCCACCCAGCAAAAAATATAAAGCTAATAGGAGTGACTGCATAATTTTTTGTAGCTGAAAATTCACTCTATCCAACAGTGTTATTGTACTCGCTCTATCTGTTGTAGTTTCTGTGAAAATGAATGGTCTTTACTTTCAGAGCATTCCTCTCGTAAATTATCATTGGATGTATAAGAATAGTATTAGTTTGAAACCAACTGTAAGCCCTTAGGGTTGATTTCTAACTAATTTCACACTATTTTTTATACAACTAAGTCCTTATAATAGATTAGTGCAACCATGGATACATTAATACTGGACATTCGTTAGGAAAAGACACGCAACTAATTCTTATGAACAATCTACGTATGAATGTTTAAGATACATTCGGTTTAGTTCAGTCGGTAGAGCGTTCGGCTAGGAATCACGAGGTTCCTGGTTCGATACCGGGCCTCGCCAACTCAGCGCATGAGTAACACGGGATCTGTGCGGTAAAGTGAGAGCTGATGGTATGTGTGACGCCCCACTTCAGACGCTAAAATAATCTCCTTGGTCTACCACTAGTGAAAAGGGGATAGACTCCCTCACTGTCTGGCTGATACCGACATTAGACCGCTTTACTTTTACAGTAATAACAAATAACAGAATATATACTAGTTAATTGTACAATATTTTCCATGAACAAACAAGAAATTACTTCTAAAAGATTTACTGTATCTTCTATGGTTTTACAGGTGATGTGCAATAGATGCTAAGTTGAAATTTTAAACTCATTTTCTCTGTCCTGTTACTCCCGAAAAGGGATAGTTATTGTCCTTTCAAAGCATAGAAGCAAAAGGGAAAGTTTAAAGAGGCTGAATTATCACGTGACCAACGAACACGTGACGTGGAAAACCACCCCCTCTATCAAAAGTAAAGACAATTAGTTTTGTCTCCCTATATGTGTTTGTTTGGAAAAAAATACTAGGATATTTTTTAAATATGTTTTTATTTGTTCTGTGTAGCCACTATTTTCAACCTTGACAAAACCCATTTATGAAAGATTCTGCAAGTTTTCTTTTCGAGTTGTGGCTGTAATAACAAACCAAAAATACCTTTAACACATCCATATCTTTACTAGGTGTTTCAGTGCATCTCTCATCTCCTTGCCATCCGTCTATCTCGTGAACTAATCGTAACGGCCCAGACAGTCAATATCGTTCCAGCTGAGAGCAGCGTATGAAGTGCTTCAGCAATTCGATCCAAACATAAAAATCTAGAGTTCTCCGTTTTGCGCAACGCACTGGGTGGTGAGATTCGAATAACTTCTCCAGATCTCAAACCTGGGCTGTAGTGTATTGAGGCGTTGTGCTGACCAGACAACAGGGCGCCTCTCTCAATACAATCCAACGAGATGCAAGGGTATGCAGGACATTATATTATTGGTCGAATTGGCTGCAGGGGTCTTCAGAAGGTCAATGGTGACAACCAACCGCTTTATTATGTCCACTCCGGATTTATTTCCATAGCTGTTTCACATTTGCATCTGGCTGCAAGACAGCGGGGGTTAGTTTCTTTGCGCTAGACGATCGCCATTTACCGTACGAATGAGTGGGGCAGAGAATTGTGCAAACAGATCAAATTTGACTAAAAAAGATTACATGGAAAATCCAGAGTACCTGAAGCCAAATTTTTTAAAGAAATTATTTTTCCGATGCAGGTATCATTGGGGAATGAGAAAGGTTTTGACAACACTCTGGATTTCCATGTACCCTTTGTGCAAGATTCTCTGTGATTTTGACATATAAACATATTGTTGAGTAACTTATGGTGGTAGATGTGGTGTGTTTGATATCAATATTCAATTAAAGTGTTCAACATTTAAAGACCATAAATAAATCAAGCAAAATGGCATAGAAGACAAAACTCTTGATTAAACAAACAAAATTGTATTAACAGAAGTTTACAAAAGGTAGCATTGAATACTGGGCGAGGTTCCGCCAAAGTTCTTTTTTTAAAGTTCAAATGTAAAATGTAAGCTGGTATTTCACAGTTCAAAAGTGAGAAAGAAAAGGTGAAAGTTTAAAGTCAACTTAAAAGCAGTCAGGCATAAGTTGAATGCATATAAGATTTATCTCCGAAAGCATAGGTTATTCAAAGAGCGAGAGAGAGAGAGAGAGAGACAATTACCTTCAGCGTGTAAGCGAAATGTTCTTAAAAAGGGTGACGTGAATTCCCTTAGGCAAATGAGATCTTTCTGGTTAGGATCCGAAAGTTCTGTTATTTATAAGAAATGAGTAGGCTCCAAATTGGGGTCTAGTTGATAAATTTTCTTATTAGGCGGGAACGCCTCTGATTGGTTGAATTTTACATATTTTAAATTTTTATTTTTACTAAGGTTGCGCGATCCATATGTGCAAACTACTTATTTTTGCCATTCGACTTCCGTCTGTTGAAGCGATAACTTCCGGCTCACCACAGAAGGCTCGCTACAAACTAACCGTCATCCCTGGCCAGTTAAAAAAACTTAAGTAAGTCCTTAAATCTAGAATCCTTTGGTAAGTCCTATGAGGTCCGTACTCCACGAGTGTCCAAGGTCTTAATGCCTAGGTGTTCTCAGACCTTCAGTATAAATAATTATAGCAGCAGCAGAGCGCTGTCAGTGACTGGTTGATAGGTTGGTCACGTGACACTCGGCGAGTCTATAAATAGAAGTGACCGTCTGGCAAACGCCTTATATATCAAAATTAGGAAGCGCGTGGTGTAATGGTTAAAGTCATGGGAAATGGACTCGTCGCCCCGAGTTCAAATCCTGGATGTGGTAATTGCATTTCACTTTGCGCTAATACCCTTGGGAAAGGTATGAATCCTACTCTCTCTCCAGCTATGGATAAATAGTAGGGCAGACTGGGCTCTTTAACCTTGGTTAGGCAACCGGTCTAGGAGAAGGAAAACTCTGAATTCAAACCTGTTGAACTCCGCTTAAGAAATTGACCTTGTGTCGCATCCTGCTCGTGTGTGTGTGTGTGTGTAAATATATATATATCTAAATTCCAACACATATGACCCAATTTAGGCCAGAGTACCGGATCTATATTTACTTGATATAAAAGAATAGATCTTTCCAATTAGAAGAGTTAACAATTACAGCAGAACTCAGAATTAAAGCAAAGAAAGCAAATTCATGGATAAATAAATACCTGATAAACTAAATAAATACCTGATAACTAAATGAATACCTAAAAAACTAGATAAATACCTGGTAAACTAAATGGATACCGCATGAATAAATGAATACTGAAAAACTTAATAAATACGTGATAACTAAATAAATATAGAAAAAGTAAATAAATATCTTGTAAAAAATCAAATACCTGAAAAAGTAAATACATATGAGATAATTAAATAAATAAGTAAAAAACTAAATAGATACCTGATAACTGAATAAATACCTAAAAAACTAAATAAATACCTGATAACTAAATAAATAATAAAAAAACTAAATAAATACTTGATAAGTAACTAAATAAATACCTGGTAAACTAAATAGATACCTCATGAATAAATGAATACTGAAAAACTAAATAAATACCTAGTAAACAATTAAATACCTGAAAAGGTAAATACATATGAGATAACTAAATAAATAAGTGAAAAACTACGTAGATACT
>CM042166.1:498411-549860 GCA_023376005.1 Doryteuthis pealeii
TATTTATTTCTAGGCTCGTGGGTTCTTTTTCAGAGAGAAGGGAGTGAGAGAGTAAGGTCAAGCTATTCTATCGTAAATCACGTTCATGCGCGCTGTTCGTTGCTACCCTAGATATGTCAGGACGGAGTCCCAACAAACACGTCAGACCCTCCTTGTGTTTGTGCGAAAGAGAGGCTGAATTTTCTTTACTTCCGTTTGTGGTCTTGGGTTAGTGGGGTCACATGCACTTCCCCTCCTCCGCATAAACTGGGGCTTCCGTTTTTGTTTTTAACTCTGGTTCCGGGGTCATTGCTCGGTCAATGGCTTCCCTCCCCCCGTTGAGTGTTTACCCTTCAAAACTTGAACCTATTTTTGTTCTTATTTCTTTTTCTTCTCTTTCTCCAGAAATCTGATTACCGTTTTCTTTTCAATCCCCAAATTCCCCGTAGACTATAATAATTACGCTACAGTTCTGTCTAGATCAATATTTTAAGCCGTATCCCACAAAAACTATCTGTACGATCACTTGCCACCTATCACACAAACAATCCAAGTAGGACAAACGACATGCTGGAAACCCTTGAGTAAGCAGGGAAGAATTCTTATGTGGCGTTATCCATCAGACTCCTTCCTATGGACAAACTAGTGAAACCTACCAGAAAAAGTTACATTGATCAACTCTGTGTGGACAATGATTAGGATACAAGTGTATAGAGCATGTGTTATCAGCTCCCTCATGTATGGAACGTGAAACATGAACCCTGTACACCCACCAAGAGCGGTGGCTAAATAGCTTCGACCTTCGCTGCATTAGATGAATACTGGGCATCACCTGGAGGGACAGGATGACTAACACAGAAGTTCTAGAGAGAGCTCAACTCCCCAGCTTGTGTTCTCTACTGAAACAACGTCGTCTCCGATGGCTGGGTCATGTCCGCCGGGTAGATGATGGACGAATCCCGAAACACATCCTCTATGCAGAGCGTTCGTCTGGTAAGAGACAGATTGGTCGCCCCCAGCTGCGTTTCAAGTATGTTTGGAAGAATGATCTCAGGTGCTTTGGGATTACCCCCCCCCTTCCAGCTGGGAAAAATTGGCTCAGGACCGCCCTCAGTGGCGACAGGCTCTCTGGAGAGGACTGTTTATGTCTGAAATCACTCTGACGCAACACCATGAAGCTAAAAGGTCCAGAAGAAAGCAGCGGCAACAAAGCTCAACATCTTCAGGGACAGTCTTCACATGTGACATCTGTGGTTGAGAATGTTTTTCTAACATTGGACTATACAGTCACAGGAGGCGCTGTAAACTTCAGGGGCACAAAAATTATATTATATTCTTCCGAGACTGAAATGCCAATAGTGATTAAGATGATTTCTTTTTATAGACGCCCATTATTTTGGATGTAGATCAAATATGGCATAGGTTTTGTTTTAAAGTTCGCATTTTACGTTTAGTGATTTTCTCTTGCTTTTGTGAGAAAACTTTTGCAATTATTCTGTAAATTATTGAGAACCAGGAAACAAACGAAATTGTTTTGTTGAATAAAATCCATTAAGATGTCTAAAAGAATTGTAAAAAAAAGAAAAAAGACAAAAAACAAACTGCATGCGAAATCTAATTTTGGCGCGGAAACTTTTTGCCTAAAGATTTACAACCGGTACTTCGTATCACCAGATTGAAATTATTTGAAAATACAATTCCAGAAAACTTCTATAATTCTAAAATTGAATTTGTCACGCACCGAGGACCACACTAAATCCGAATCATGTGCTTTATAGATGTAAATTTTCGACTTTTGTTGCCCCTCCATCACTTGTTATTTGCGCATACAATTCTGGTTGGTGGGTTACTTGTATTATGTATACTAGCGAATTATTCGTGTGTAACGTGGTTATGCGCGAGACACGACAGGCGACCTGGTCGCTACACAAACAGGCTTACTTATATCTGTTGGGAAACTTTTTTGGTTGCATTATAACATTATAATTTTTGGTTGTATTATAAGCATTATAATTCTTGCTGAGGGTCGGGTTAGTTCAGTCGGTAGAGCGTTCGGCAAGGTTCCTAGTTCGATGCCTGCCCTGGCCAACACAGCGTATGAGTAGCACAGGGATCTGTGCGGTAAAATAGGGAGCTGGTGGTAGGCGGAGTGCTCCACCTCACACGCAAAAACAATCTCCTTGGTCTAGCGCTAGTGAAAAGGGGATAGTCTCCCTCGCTGATTGGCTGATACCGACATTAGGCCACCCCAACGATTATAAGCATGTCACTGTTGTTTTGCCTAGCGCTCATCTCTGTCAGAATTACTACATTATTTTTGTGTACGTTGTGTCTAAGGATCCATTTTGTTTCTTTTTTGTCTGAGTGTTTGTATAGATAAAAATTCCTTGTCTATTAAAATACATTTAATGTTGTCTAGTGTGTGTCCTGATTAGGTTAAAATATTTTATCAATTGCTGAGTTGCCTAATAATTATTTAAAGATAAACGCTAGGCACAATAAGAGCGACCAATAATACTAATAAATACTTATTCCTATCTAATTATATAATTATATGATTTTTAAGTAATCATTCCTATTTAATAATATTCATCTGTTTGCACAGTTATATAACTAATAATAATCCTGTGAAAACAATTATAGCATCAATAACTATTCTTAATACAAACAATTTGCATAATTATATAATAACAAGTATTATTTTCTTATAGTAAAAAAGTAATCGGGTGACCTATAGTCGGTATTAGCCAGGCAGAAGGAGTCTATCCCCTTTTCACTAGTGCTAGACCGAGGAGATTGTTTTGGCGTCTGAGGCAAAGTACCACACTTACATCAGCTTCTTACTTTACCGCACAGATTCATGAATTCCCAGACACACGGCTATAAAAACAACATCAAAGACAACCAGCCGTCAGACCACTAAACTGATCCATGACCCTAAAGGAGAGAACATTTAAAATAATAAAATAAAATAAAAATAAAAAATAAAACAGTCATTTTACAGAACCCGTTGACAAAGGGTGACGGCCACATGAAATATTAATATTAATAAATAAGATTAAAAACAAAACACAACATTCATCACTTTGAATTTGTTTATTATTGCGTATCTTATATCTTTCTAAACTTCTAATACAATTCAAAAAGTTTCCCAACATTCAGCAAATATACAGAGAATCATATATGGACTCTGTTCTGCAAAGACCTACATTGATCAGCTCTGCGCAGATTCTGGATATTGCACAGAGGACCTCCTGTGATCCCTGAACGATAGGGACGGATGGTGAGAGATTGTTATGGCTGTCCGTACTGCCGTCGCGACCTGATGAGATATATATATATATATATATATATATATATATATATATATGTCTAGATGATTTACCAGTTAAATTAGTATTAAGATGATTCTAAGTTAGACCTTTCTTCCAACAGCAGGAGTGTTAGAGTTGTTCAGGTCCAAGTTTAGAGCTTGATGTTCAATATTATTGAACAGAGCAATGTAATTGGTAAAAAGGCATAAAGATCGGCCATTTCGTGGTTATAGATCTATTTCTACCCACTGGGATCCATTATTGGTAATAGATCTATTTCTACCTACAGGTAGAAATAGATCTATAACTGCAAAATGACCGATTTGAAGCCATTTTCTTTACATATTTATATGTGTATGTGTGTGTGTATTTATGTGTGTGTGTGTGTGTGTGTATGTGTGTGTGCATGGGCGCGCTTATGAATGTATGTAACCTTAACATAACAATGGCACTACACAGCGAGATTTATATTAGAACATTACTCTTAAAATGTATCCTCGTTGTTTAACTTGTGTTTTCTGGTGGCAACCGGTGCATTCAGTGTGACTTTGCCGTAAATGCTATTCAGTTCGAGCTGATTTAGATTCGGTCTTTTTTTTTCTCCAAAGAATCGCCTCTTTCATTGATTCGGCGCCCCGGGCCGTATTACTTTCACTGTGTTTATTGATTCACCATGTTAATCTACCTTCCAATGTTCAATAGAAGTGAAGAACATGTGGTGAGGCTGAATTTGGATTTCATTTTATTTTTTATTTGTTCATTCTTGGATTTAAAACGTTTCTACCTTAAACGAAGGTCTAACAAAATAATTTTGGTTAAATCGAACTTAGCGGACCTAAATTCCACCATCCTATATCACCCCGCCGAAAGAAAAAAACCAAAAAATCAGGGAATTAACCGAATTTTATGAAATGTTCAGTGTTGATATATCAATGAATAAAAGATATAATGCACCAGTTATTTTATTTAAAAACTTTTACATTTTTCAGGTCAGTTAACCTTGAACCACGTAGATTTGAGAATCTGTGTTACGCCTCAAAATACGTGGTTCAAAGTTAATTGACCTGAAAAAATGTAAAAGTTTTTAAATAAAATAACTGGTGCATTATATCTTTTATTCATTAATATATCAACACTGAAAATTTAATTAATTCGGTTAATTCCCTGATTTTCGGTATTTTTTCTTTCGGCGGGGTGACATAGGATGGTGAAATTTAGGTCCGCTAAGTTCGATTTAACCTTAATTTCGTGTTTGAATCGGTAAAGTGGGAAGCTGACAGCAGGTTTGGTGTACCCCCTAAGAAAAAACTATCTCCCTGGTTTGCAAAAAGGGGACATACTCCCTCGCCGCCTGGTTGATACAGACAATAGGCAACTCCGGCGCCGATTTTATTCAATCTTTATTGTGGTCACACGTTTGTTTTTTCCTATTTTTTCTTTTTATTCTTTCTTTCGTTTTATTTGTTTGTTTGTTTTTCTTTATTTTTCTTTCGTTCCTTCTTTCTTTCATTCATTGTTTCTTTCTTTCTTTCTTTCTTTTTTTTTCATTGTTTCTTTACTTATTCTTCTTTTGTTTCTTCTTTCTTTCTTTCTTCTTTCTTTCTTCTTTATTCATTCTTTCTTTCTTTCTTTATTTGTTCTTATTTCTTTCTTTTTTTTCCTTCTTTGTTTCTGTCTTTATTTATTCTTCTTTCATTCCTTCTTTCTTTCATTCTTTCCTTTCTTCTTTCCTTCTTCTTTATTTCTTTTTCCTTCTTTCTTTCCTTCTTTGTTTCTTCTTTTCTTTATTTGTTCATTCATTTTTTCCCATTTTCTCATTCTTTATTATGTCTTGAGAAGAACAAATCGATTTCTGAAAGTTCGTTTTTTCTCCCCGGGTTGAACACAGAACTTGTTGCATGTAGATTATTCGTCTCTTGGCAAAACAAAATAATTACAGCTCTTTTCTTTAATTGAGTGAAATTTCTCGATTTTCTTTTGCCTACAGTAATGCAAAGAATAATAAATTTGTCTTGAAACAGTAAAAAACATAATAACATGTATTTACCCAACCCCTCCTTCACGAGCAGGAGGTGACAAGAGGTCAATTTTTAAGGGGTTTGAATTCAGATTTCCTTCTCGATCAGTTGCCATACCAAGTTTAAAGAGTCTAGTCTGACTATTCATCCATATCTAGAAGTAGAAGTAAGTAAAGTAAGTCATCGGGGTGGCCTAAAGTCGGTATCAGCCAATCGGCGAGGGAGTCTATCCCCTTTTCACTAGCGCTAGACCAAGGAGATTGTTTTTGCGTCTTAGGTGGAGCGCCACACCTACCATCACCTCCTTACTTTACCACACAGATCCCTTGTGCTACTCATACGCTGAGTTGGAGAGGGCGGTATCGAACTAGGAACCTTGTGGTTTTTAGCCGAACGCTCTACCGACTGAGCTAATGCATACATTTCCCGCTGGTATTTGCGCTATGTGAAATGCAAACAGCCTTGTCCAGGATTTGAACTTGGTCGCCGTGTCCGTATGACACAAGGCTGAAAGTTTTATTAATTACGTACAACCTAAATAGGCAAAGGAAGCATTGCTGGCTGAGTAAATAGACCATATTTATATTTACCCCCCCCCCCCCTGCACGCGCTGGATGTAACACAAGGTCGATTTTTTTAAGCGGAGTCTAACAGGTTTAAATTCAGAGTTTTCTTTCTCCTAGACTGATTACCTAGCCAGGGTTAAAGAGCCCAGTCTGCCCTGCTATTTACCCATAGCTGGAGGGGGAGAATTGGATTTATATCTTTCCCAAGGGTATTAGCGCTATGTGAAATTCAAACAGCTTTGTCCAGGAATTGAACTCGGGTCGACGAGTTCATTTCCTATGACTCTAACCATTAGACCACACGCCTCCATTTAAATGGACCATATATAATTTATAACACACTCACTTGTGCGCAATTCACCTTTTTTTTTGTATCTTCGTTCCTCTTTTGTAGAAAACTTTCACAAATTACATACATTCACGTCCAATTAATAATTAAAAGGAATATTGTCAAATGGATTTTATCGGCCATATTTCAATTTTATTAAACTTGTCTACACTTCCCTTTTTGACAGTTTTTATGTTGTTTATACATTGATAATGTTGTTATATTATAAGAATTATTCCCTCTGTTCTCTTGTATTTATTTCTTAATAGATGTGAATGTTTCATTAATTGTATCGGTACGAACGTAAGTCTCAGTGCAGTTCACTTTTCCTCTGTATACATCACGAACAGGGCATGAAAATTCTCCTTTTCTCAAGCAATAACGCATCACTCAATAAGTCCTGGGACAGATATATAGATGCCGCCAGTAACAAAAAATCCATATGATTTTATAAACTGCTAACCTTCAAATGGCACGTGTCAAAGTTAAGCCCAATCGGATTATCAGTTTACAAATTACAGTTATTTAAATGAAGCTAGTGTTGCAAATTTTCAAAACAATGGAAAAATCTTAATTTCGCGTGTTGGTAAAGCATTGCTTTCTGATGGGAAAAATAAGTGTTATTCATAAGTTAATATTATATCATGTGTTAATATTCATTAACTTCATGTGTATTAATAAATTGGTAGAAATAATTTTCATTAATTTAATGTGCATTAAACTGATAAGAATAATTTCATTGTTTTAATGTGTATTAACAAATTGGTAACTTCATTTGTATTAATAAATTGGTAGAAATTGGTAACTTTATTTGTATTAATAAATTGGTAGAAATAATTTTCATTAATTCAATGTGCATTAAACTGGTAAGAATAATTTCATTATTTTCATGTGTATTAACAAATTGTTAACTTCATTTGTATTAATAAATTGGTAGAAATTGGTAACTTCATTTGTATTAATAAATTGGTAGAAATAATTTTCATTAACACCATGTGTATCAAGAAATACTAATGCTTGACCCTAACGTCTCGTGGCATCTATATCATAAAGAGGGTGGTGGTTTGCCATAAGAGTAATTTGAAGAATACGGTCGGAACAATCATATAGTTAGTGAGGCTTGACATGACCTAGTACACGAGTCCCAGGCCACTCAGCCCCCCACAAGCCACTCCTCAGGAACTACATGTCACCACATACGGCTACAGATTGCCTCATTGTTGGGGGTCTTATATTTTATAGCCCCACCTGACAAGACGGTATATATTATGATTTATTGAATACGAATCAGAGTATTAGATTGGTCGGTCGGTTGAATTTTATGGCATGTCAACCTTAGTTGGGTTATTTCATTCTGAAGACGTTTTGTTCTATTCCTTCTTGTTGCCTCTTATATATCTTTGCTAACTCCTCCACACGAGGAGGATGCACACAAAGTCAATTTCTTAAGCGGAGTTTAACAGGTTTGAATTCAGAGTTTTCATTCTCCTACCAACTAAGGTTGACAATAGTTTTAAAGCCATTTTTAAAACATATTCTATTATCACTTTAACCCATAGATGGCACCCTAACATGTAATACCACTCTAGTGGACCTGGGAGTAATTAGCAGATGAAGGTGTATACTTACACTACACCCAGAATTTGACCTTCACCATTAGATTTAGATTACCGTCATAACATGAGAATAAGACAAACATCCACCGTCTTCAAGCACAGATATGATAAAAGTGTTTGCGGTTTGCCATAAGAGCAATAGGGTTGGGACAATCATATTAGAGGGGAATGGACTCGTCGACCAGAGTTCAATTCCTGGGCGAAGCTGTTTGCATTTGACATTACGCTAATACCATTGGGAAAGGTATGAATCTAATTCTCCCTCCAGCTATGGATAAATAGCAGGACAGACTGGGTTCTTTAACCATGGTTAGGTGACTTGTTTAGGAGAAGGAAAACTCTGAATTCAAACCTGTTAAACTCCGCTTGAGAAATTGACTTTGTGTGCATCCTCCTCGTGCGGAGGAGTTAGCAAATCTATATAAGAGTTAGGGATTGCCGTTACCAGCCGATTGATCGGAAGGGACCTCTCCAACTGTCCGTCTAGCCTAACTAAGTGCCAAAGTGGAGGTACTGGATCACATGGACTGCACAGCCGCCAGGATTCAGTTCTTAAACATTAAGGGTCGACACAAAGGTAACCCCATTGGGGGTGTCTTACCCCTCTGCAGAGGTGTAATCGGTGTATTCCAGACAGGACCTCAGAGTATTGAGGAGAAATACTCAGTTATCCAATTTTGAATAATGAATGGAAATTCCAATGAAGAATATATGGAATTTCATCAGATTCCTGTTTGTTGATTCTCAGAATGAGGCTTAGCGGATGAAAAGCAGAAGAAGGAAATGAAAACGGAAACATGGCTTGCTGGTCCGGATCTATTGGAATGTGTTCACACACTCTATAATGACATCATTCATTATTCCTGACATTTGGTGACGTCAAACAGTGACGGTAAGCTGATACTAATCTTGCTAATATTGAAACAGGAGGAAGAGATCAGGGCAGTCAAAACAGGTGGTATTAAAAGGAAAGGAAGGAACGGTTATTGCAGACTTCTCTTAGAATTGTATGAAAGACAGAGAGAGAGACAGAGAGAGAGAGACAGAGTGAGTGAGAGAGAGAGAGAGAGAGAGAGAGGGGGGGGGTAAATAAAGCGTGTAAAGTCAAATAAAGAGAGTGCGAGGTGGGTAGATACTGAAAGAAAGAAAGAAAGAAACTCAAAGAGGATGAAAAAAAGAAAGTGAGAAAAAAAAGAGAGAAGATTAAAATCTGAGGGCAAACAGATAGATAGATAGAGAGATAGATTGAGAGAGAGAGAGAGAGAGAGAGAGGGGGAGAGAGAGGGGGATAGATAACGAGAATGAAAAGAAACACTTAAAGTGGATGAGAAAACAAGGAAGGAGAAAAAAGAGAACGGGTTGAAATCAGAAAGAGAGAGATAGAGATAGATAGATAGATAGATAGATAGAGAGAGAGAGAGAAGAGAGAGAGAGAGAGAGAGATGGAATGATAGAGTAAGGGAAGTAGAGGGAGTAGGCTTAAATAAAGAAAATAAGAGAGGGAAAATGAACAGATACAGCGAAAGAGAGACACTCAGAGAAAACAGGTAAAATCGACAAAGAGATAGGACTAACGTCAGAGAGAGAGAGAGAGAGAGAGAGAGAGAGAGAGAGAGAGAGAGAGAGAGTGATCATAGCCAAATAATGTAAGAGAGAGAGAGAGAGGGGGGGGAGAAGGACGATGAGTAGATAAAAGGAAAAACGTAAGAGATTCAATGGAAGCAAAAAGAGGAAAAGAGAAAAAAAATCGAGCACTCCGCCGATTTTATTTTTACAATATTCATATTAATGAGGATTATCATTATCTTATTGTGAGTTTTGTCACACGAGGTTTAACGCGTTGGTTTTCACCGAAATCTGAGTGACAGAAAGTCTCCGTGAATTTTCTAAATATTCTAGCAGATGTTAATAATGCTGCGCTCTGTAAATATATTCTTCCTCCAATATCCACAATTTCCACAGTCTTTTTCCACCGATACTTCGGATTATTCAAAGAGTTTGAAATACGATTGATATTAGTGTTACCTTCATGTTCCATAAATACTTCAGCTATCAGACGAGTTCCTCGTATTTGTCCAGTTATGTATGCTATGTTATTGATTATAACCAGACGTTTGAAAATGAATCATATTTTATATTACATAGTTCATAAAATATTATCTGCGTTATTCGGACTATTGTCCCCATCTTTATTGTTATTTGTACAACGTTTCGCCCGATAGTCAGCTCATATGATAGGCTGTACTGGGCTGTTAAGTAGACCGAGCATAGAAATGAATACAATATGGGAACCCATAATCAAAAAGGCTGGATCAGATTTAAAAATTTAAAAAACACACACACACACACACACACAATATGAGTTTATTATTATAATATAGTGTGTACAGAAATAACCTACACGAGTTTCACCATAAGGATCTTCGTGGTTAAATCCACTGAATTAACGAAAAGATTGATTAATTACAGTTAACTGTGGGCGTTCATATTGTCAGTTAACTGTAATTAATCAATTTCTTGATTGATTCAGTGGATTAACCCTGAGGTTCCTTATGGTGAAACTCGAGTTGGTTATTTCTGTACACATTATATATATATATATATATATATATATAATATATATATATATATATATTGTTCTTTGTGATTCTTCTCGTGTTTGGACAATACTGGGCACAAATTCGTAATCTGAATACGAAATTTACTCTAAAAACATGCTTTTAGCCGACTAAGAATATCTTTGTTATGAAGGTATGTTCAAGTACACGCTAAAAAGGTTTTCGGTTCAGTCAAAAAGGGAATGACATTTCATACATTATATTTTCATTGAACTTTTTTAGAATGTTTTAAAAAGGATTTTTAAAGGTTTTTGAAGGATGAAGAAACAGTTTTCAAACATACGTCAAGTGTGCAGAACTATGATGTAAATATCTGAACAAAGATTAAATGTTATCCCATTTTTAGTTGGGTAAAAGCTTTTCACTACCTACTCGTACAACTATATAACATTAAAAATTCTCAGTATATATATATATATATATATATATATATATATAGAGAGAGAGAGAGAGAGAGGAAAGAGAGAGAGAGAGAGAGAGAGAGAGAGAGAGATGCGTTTGTGTTTGAGCGTGTGTGTATGTGTGCGTAGGTATATATATATATATATATATATATATATATATATATATATACCAGTCCCTGTGCACGAGTAGGATGTGACACAAGGTCAATTTCTTAATCGGAGTTTTCCTTCTCCAAGACTGGTTGCCTAATCAAAGTTAGAGCCCCGTCCACTCTAATACTCACCCATATATATATATATATATATATAATATATATATATATATATATGGTGTGTTAAAAAAGTATCGAGATTGAAGGTACTTTTTGACACACCTTGTATTCTGAAAAGAGTAACGTTCCATTCATTGTTCATGTCTATCTTGGTAAATACAGCTTCAATCTCGATACTTTTATGACCTTATATATATATATATATATTATATATATATGTATTATAATGTAAAAGGTGACTTACCGGTGAATATGGTCACAATGGTTAGGTGGTGCAGAATTCAGGGGGGTAAGTCAGCGATGTAACAAATACAAAGTGCTCAATACGGAAGTAGAGCAAATTTATTACAATATAGGTACAAGTGATAACCTACTCCAGTTTCACCATAAGGATCTTCAGGGTTAAATCCACTGAATTAATCGAGATACCGATTAATTTCAGTCGACACACACGTGTAATCGACTGCAATTAATCAGTATCTCGATAAGATCCTTATGGTGAAACTGGAGTAGGTTATCACTTGTACCTATTTTATAATAATAATATATATATATATATATATATGTGTGTGTGTGTGTGTGTGTGCGTGCGTGTGTGTCAGTGCCTGTGTGTGTGCGCGTGTGCAAATGAGTGTGTGTGGAGGAAGTAAACAAGCAAACCCGGCATGTGATCTTTTAGAACAATATGATCAAAAAGAACCGAGAGAATAAGCCTAATCCCTGTACAATTTGCAACTGAATGTTTATTTTGTATAGTTTACGTTCTTCCTAAGCATTAGTTTTTTTTTCTATCCATATTTTTGATAGAATGGCCATAGAGTATCGCTCAAAGTTAAGGATATCCAACCATCTTATGAAATGATTAAATGATTATGAAATGATTATGAAATGACAATAATAATCCTTTACTCTTTTCGAAATAGATTATTGTTACAACAGGGGCCCAATTTGTTCAAGGGTCGTCTATTTTACCCAAGTTACAAATAATTTAACATTTAACGACAGAAAAATATAAGAAATAAATAAATAAAATGGGGGAATGATAGAAAGAGGATGTGAGCGCGCGGCAGCGATAAAGGTAATCTGTTTCAATCGAACATAATGAAAAGATGAAAAGAAGGAAAGAAAGAAAAAAAGAGTGAGAGAGAGTTAAATCAAGATTATTATACTTTTTATATATTGAACTATTTAGCAATAGCTCTTAATTAAACATATCACACGTTGTAATAATTAAATTATCATACAGTGGTATATCCACAGGTCCTGCTAGTTATTTATATTATTAATGGTTACTTGAAGATATAATTTTTTACAAATTTTTATTAGTATTTATTTGAAATATAAGTAAAGAAAATCAGCGGTGTGACCTAATGTCGGGATCAGCCAGACAGCGAGGGAGCCGATCTCCTTTTCACTAGCGCTAGACCAAGGAGGTTGCTTTTGCGTCGGAGTGGAGCGTTACACCTACCATCAGCTCCTCATTTGACTGCACAGATCCCTGTGCTACTCATACGCAGAGTTGGCGAGGGCCGGTGTCCATTCCTAAGCAAATGCTCTACTGAGTGAGCTAAACTGGTATGCAGAAAAACTGAAATCAACATCTATTGGTCCAAAAAATTTAGACATGCAGGAAAACCAACCAACCAACCAGCCAACCAACCAACCAACCAACCAACCAATTTTTGTCCCACGATCTTTCAATGGACAATCGATTTCAGTTGCGGCTTCCCGTAAATCAAAATTGATTTTAATGGAGGCAAAACAGAAACAGAAATTCTGAGTGATTTCTCCCCAGATGACATATCTGTATATGCATTTTGCTCTGGGAAACGCAAGATATTGACGATTTTTGACAAGCTTGCCACTGGCGAGTTTTTCTCTGGATACTGGAATCGTATACATCCCTGAATGTTTGCAGATGAACCCGTGGGTATGTCATCTCTTTTGCGTAGGTATGATGTACATCCTTAGAGCAGATGTATCTCGGATATGTCATCCCTGGGGTTATCTCAAGTTTAGCTTGTTTTTCGTCAAAATCAATGCAAAATAAAAGCTTTGGGTCGTAGTTGTGTTTTATTTTTTCGAAAAGAAAGAATACAGAAAAAGATATGTATATGTATATATATATATATATATATATATATATATATATATATATATATATATGTGTGTGTGTGTGTGTGTGTGTGTGTGTGTGTATGTGTGTGTACATATATATATATATATATTATATATATATATATATAGAGAGAGAGAGAGAGAGAGATAGATAGATAGATAGATAGATAAAAGGAGATGAAAACACCCAATGCTGTTAAAATGAAAATATTTTAGATCATATTCATAGCTGATATTGAACAATATTTCGATTCATAAAAGTCATCTTCTGAACTTGTTTTTACTCCGGTCTCATCGAGAGAGAAGCAGAAAATAATTTGAATTCAAAACGAAAACATTGATGACTTTTTTGGAACATCTATGTTTTCGTTTTGAATTCAAATTATTTTCAGCTCCTCTCTCGATGAGTCCGGAGTAAAAACATGCTCTGAAAATGACTTTTATAAATCGAAATATTGTTCAATATCAGCTATGAATATGATATAAAATATTTTCATTTTAACAGCATTGTGTGTTTTCATATCCTTTTATCTATCTATCTATCTCTCTCTCTCTCTCTCTCTCTCTATATATATTAATATATATAATATATATATATATATATATATATATATAATATATATATTTTGTATATGTATAAGTATTAACTTACCGGTGGGTATAAGAACGATCGTTGGAAGCGCACAATATCCAGAGGTTAAGGTTGAGAAAAAACAAATACAAAGTGCTCAATACAATGTAGAGTATTATATATATATATATATATATATATATATATATATATATATATATATATGTGTGTGTGTGTGTGTGTGTGTGTGTGGTGTGTGAGTGTGTGTGTGTGTGTGTGTGTGTGTGTGCACATATATATATATATAGAATGAATTGAGAATGAATGAGAAAAGTAGTGGCATATAAAATTAATGCTAATACCCTTGGGAAAGGTATGAATCCTACTCTCCCTCCAGCTATGGATAAATAGTAGCGCAAACTGAGCTCTTTAACCTTGGTTAGGTAATCGGTCTAGGAGAAGGAAATGTCTGAAATCAAACCTGTTGAACTCCGCTTAAGAAATTGACCCTGTGTCATATCCAACTCGAGCGGAGGGGTTGGTAAATATATATAAAGGTGCTCAATGCTAAAATAGCAGAGCAGCTTTACAATCAAATATTATAGATTATGGATATTAATATATCGTTACTATTAGTTTCGTGCTTACTGCAATTATCAGACGAGACGGTCAAAATGTTAAGATTTTAAAATATTTAAAAACGGTATATAACGGTATAACATTCCATCGCGTGAACACGCTTCACATTTATATAAACGCTAAACAAACCACCGTTTTTTTTATCTTAAAATCTTAATATTTTGACCGTCTTGTCTGATGATTGCAGTAAGCATGAAACTAATAGTAACGAGATATTAAATCCATAATATCTAATATTTGATACATATATGTATATGCATATATATATATATGCAAGAATCTCGAATACGAAGATTTCGCAGTGTTTCGCTGTCAATCTCAGGACACTGTAGATGACTCGAAAAGAATTGGTTGTTACGAATTGTTAAACGGATCGTTCTCATCAGAAAAGAAGTCCCGAATTTGTTCCAGATATCCGAGCCAGGATTATGGAGGATCCCAGTAACTCAAACAGGTACATATCTTGGTAGAAACAAGTGTCTGAGTTTCTTATCAGGCTGGCAGTGCACGAAGATATCCGCTATATATCTCATACTTGATGAGAATGTCTCAATTTTTATTACTAGTATACAGGAAAAGGGAAAATCTCGCCGTAATACAAAGCATTTAAACTATATTATATCTGCTTCAAAATTCAGTTTGTGTTGCATCCTCCCTATATCGCAGGCTTCAGCTAAACGCACACACACACACACACACACACACACACATCTTATGGAGATAGGAGTGTCTAAGTTTCTTATCAGGCAGGCAGTGCATGTAGATATTCGTTATTTCACAGACAAAATGAGAATATCTCAATTTTCATCACTGCTATATAGGATAAGGGAAAATCTCGCTGTACTACAAAGTGTTTTAACTATATTATAATCTGCTTAAAAATTCAGCTTCTGTTACATCGTCCCTATATCGCAGGCTTTAGTTTAAACGCACGCACACACACACACAACACACACACAAACATACACACATACACACACACACACACACACACAAACAAACATACACACATACTCACATGTTAGGGAGATAGGAGTGTCAAAGTTTCTTATCAGGCAGGCAGTGCATGAAGATATTAACTATTTCACAGATAAGAGGAGAATATCTCAATTTTCATCACTGCTATATAGGAAAAAGGAAAACCACGACGTATTACAAAGCTTTTTTATTAACTCAAGCATCCTCTACAACCGAACATGCTTTGCTTTTTTGAGAGGAGAAAGATTTTCTGCCAGATTCCGATATGGAATTAACAGAAAGAAAACGTTTACTTGCTCTGTTCACAAAATACGTATCGATAGTGATAAGAAGCAAACACCCATTCCACATAAATGGTGCTTGGTACGGTCATTAGCGATGGTGACGTTATGCTTCAATTCATCTTCCCACATGGCATTGGGTCTCAACACGGATGCCTACATCAAGGGAATGGGAGTTAGTGCTGCCCTGGATGGAGGGGGTAACTGTTAGAAGACACTCAGTCTAACTGCATTACTGCGCTATGCCATATAAAGAAGAGAACCCAATCTTGGCTGTGAGAACATTTCTGCGACCACTTCTCACCTAACATCTGGCCACCCATCTCCCCAGATTGCAACACCCTTGATAAGTATGTGCATTTGTATGTAAGAAAAAGATATATTTGTACCTGTATATGGGATCTAACAGGTACTATCTCACCCTGTCAGTATGAAAATGGTAGTAAGACAATTTAGAAAGAGTCTACACCCCCACCCGTGTTATAGACTGGTGTCTTACAAGCAGAGCCAATTTAGTGTTATACCAACATAATAAATTAGATTATATACAGAGCAATATCTAACTTTCAAAGAAAGAAAAACTTAACAAACCGTCATCCTGTTATAATTTATTTCAGTCTGAAACTCAAAAAAATGTAAAAAAATTAATCTGAGCTCTAGTCTAATCAGACGGGTTTTACAAAATACAGAGATCCTCTGAAAGAAATAATATAACCAGAAAAAAAAATTATCTTTATTCACAAAATTCATGACAGATAACAATGATAAGATGAAAAATTCTAAGCCTAAGAAAAAGATACAATGTATATCTTATCTTCCTGTTCATCTAACTTCCCCATAAAAAAGATCAAATGAATACAAAATAAAACATCATAAAAATATATATATAAATAAATGAATAAATAGATAAAAAATAAATAAAAATTATTTTATGTCTAGACATTTTTTATAAAACAATCCGTTTTTTTTTTCAAAAGCAAAGATACCAGGATTTTATTATTTTTAGAAAAAACATTATAATTAACACGGATATTGTTAGTTATCATTTATGACCAAACACTACTGCCACTACCATTCACATCCATACATTAACACATGTTCATGCCATGTATATATATACACACACATTTACACATTGTAAACCCTTTTTTTGTTGTTGTTGGTAACTGACTCATTCTTGCGACCCATGTAATTGGGTCTGACACATGGTTGTACACGCGCACAAGTCACGTGAACACCGTATCCCTTTGCCGCGTCTTTGGATCAATTAAAAATATCTTCAGCAACGGGAACACAGAAAAGACACAACGAGTAAAGATGCATCTCCGATCTCTCCATAGCTGAACATTTTTTTTACCTCCTCTTATTTACGCTCTGTTAAGAAATTTGAACTTTTTCCTTTGTATCATTTTGTAAACTTGTTCGTTTGTGTTCGCCAATACACAATATTTATCGTTCTAATTCTTTCCATCGTCTTCAGTTTTTTTCCTTTATCGTTTACTGTTTTCGTGGACTGTCTTCGATAAACTATCTGTCTAGTTACCCAGTCTAACAGCACAGAATAACTACACCAAATTAAAATCTATAGATATCCCCAACATTTATATTTTTACACGTCTATAACAAAATTCAGATGCATGAATATATATAAGGGATGTATTTGTTCTTGTATTACTACAGGGTCGCGCATAAAAGACTAACACATAAAAAATGAGTCTTTTTTGCGAAAAATGATATCTTGTAGATTGCTACCATTTTCATGGATACAAAGTTGATCCTTAATTTGAACATTTTATATTTTGTCCAAGGTTGCTGAGCTCAATCCTAATATCTCTGCATCTGAAGTTATAGAAATGTTATAGTAAAAATCATTTCTGTTTTATTTTTATAGTAAAAATTATTTCCAATACATTTTGATAGTAAAAATCAGTGTCCAATGAATTTTTATAGTAAAAATCATTTCCAATTCATTTTTATAGTAAAAAATTATTTCTAATGCATTTTTATAGTAAAAATCATTTCCAATGTATTTTTATTGTAAAAAATCATTTCTAATGCATTTTTATAGTAAAAATCATTTCCAATGTATTTTTAAAGTAAAAATCATTTCCAATTCATTTTTATAGTAAAAATCATTGTCCAATGAATTTTTATAGTAAAAATCACTTCCAATGCATTTTTATACTAAAAATCATTTGCAATGCATTTTTATAGTAAAAACCATTTCCAATGCATTTTTATAGTAAAAATTATTTGCAATGCATTTTTATAGTAAAATCATTTTCAGTGCATTTGTATAGTAAAACATTTGCAATGTATTTTTATAGTAAAAATCATTTGCAATGCATTTTTATAGTAAAAATCATTTCCAATGCATTTTTATAGTAAAAATCATTTCCAATGCATTTTTATAGTAAAAATCACTTCCAATGTATTTTTATAGTAAAAATCATTTGCAATGTATTTGTATTAAACTAATTAAAATATACACATTCCTTTAAATAACCGCACAAAAAAGAAGTCAGGCAGACGAAGCAGTCGAATGGGGAGACCATTTGAATTCTGAATTTCTTGAAATTATTCTACGATTATTTTTTTTTAATTATAAACCTCTTGGTTGGATAGTAAACTTCTTTTTTTTTAGGTTACTAAGAAAAAAAGTCATCGGGGTGGCCTAAAGTCGGTATCAGCCAGACAGCGAGGGAATCTATACCCTTTTCATTTGCACTAGACCAAGGGGTTTTTTTTATGTCTGAGGTGGGGCGCTACACATACTATCCTCTCCTTACTTTACCGCCCAGATCCCTATGCTACGCATACGCTGAGTTGACGAGAGCCGGTATCAAACCAGTAACCTTCTGGTCTCCAGCCGAACGCTTTACCGACTGAGCTAACCGGTTACTTATAAGATTACTTATCAGATCCGAAAAAGAATATGGAAATTTGATTAAAAACAAGAAAGTTATTAATTTTACATTTTTTTTAGTATTTTTCGTGTAACCTTATATATATACATTCTTTAAAAAATTATAATATATATATATATATATATATGTGTGTGTGTGTGTGTGTGTGTGCGTGTGTGTGTGTGTGTGTGTGTATATAATCAAATTTTCTCTCCTTCCGATGTCATAAAAACTCAATGTATAATGGTCAGTGATATGATAGATGAATATCTATCATAATTCTGACTTGACAGACAATGCATTTGCTTATAAACATCCATCGACAGAACAATTGGCGCCACTATCACCCTAACTATAGATTATATGAACTGACATCCGGAAAATGCAAACATTAATACATCTTAAACCATATATATATATATATATATATATATATATATATATATATATTACTTCGTGATTTTATACCTACAGTATTACCAATAAAACAAAGTACACCCTATCATTTGTTTATTCATAAAATGTAAATTTTCTCCTTCCAAAGAAAAAAGAAGAAATAAAAGGATCATCATCATCATTATCATTGTTGTGGCCAGATTAAGGTCCAGAATAAAGACACAAGATAGGAAATGAGTCAAACAGATATATTAACAAAGAATAATAGTACAAACATATATAAAGGACACGGAAACACGCGAGACTGTCTTATCAGCTATCCGCTGAAATATTAACTCTCCGCTTAAGTGCAGAACATGCTGCTATTTGTAGTACGAAGAGTTCATGCGTGTGTGGTAAATTATAACAATTAATCCCACATATAATTGTGTATAAATAAATATTAGATAGGGATTTTAAATCACATATATAATTGTGTATTAATAGGTATTAGATAAGAATAAATGTGTATAAATTATCATTAGATATGAATACCATATGTAATTGTGTATTTGTATACACAATATTTGAGATATATTTCAGATCTTTATTCAACTCAAATTAAACCAACACAGGTGGAGAATTAACCATTTTCGAAGACACGTTTGTCTCCTCCGAAGACTCCAGCTAAAATCTGAAATCTAAAACTATGTCATGTTCTCAATAAATGGACTGACCAATCCTAGAACAGCGGCAAGGTCAGAAAAATTCCAAGATCTATCAATTTACTTTTATGTTTTTTTCCATGATCCAGAATTACCGTTATTTCTACACTGCCGAACAAAATTTAGAGGAAACATATCAGTTATGTTACACTGATCTAACTGATGTGGGGGGTTTTTGTAGGTCGACCTAAACTGGTGTATTCATGTGCAGATGTCCACAGGAGAACGTCACTTATGAATTCGTCTTTGTTTCTCTAGCAGTGCCTATCATGTCTTGTTCGTCTTATTTGGATGGTTTGTATGATGGTAGCTAAGTGATCGTACAGCTGCTGTTTGTGGGCTGTTGCTTCCAGAAAGTTTTCAAGACAGCATGCTGCATCCTTGTATGATTACCATCTAGCTATTTCTCTAAGCATTTCGTTTGAGACCTAGTGGTGCAGCCATTCAGTAGTACTGACACGGAATAATTCTCACTTTATCTTAGAAAGAGCAGAATTTCATATGATCAACAATCTACCTATAGCTGTCTATGAATTTCCTATACGTATATTGTCATTGCTTGCTGTAGATGAGATATTACTACCCGGGTATGTCATTTGAATTATTTGGCAATATTTATTACAAAATTCTACAGAATTTCAGCCTGATGGTTGCTTGTTTTATGGTCATCGTTTTTCTGCTATCCGTCAAACTGGACTGCTACAAATTCATATTTTGGCACACAATGAGTCAATGCTGTATGGATTGGTAATACATAATACATAATGATATCCGTTTTGACTGTATGATGTTTCAGTGGAAATAATGAAATACTAGTATCTTTGGTTTAGAAGAAAATCAAAATCGACTTAAAAAAATCTGTTCAAATATTGTTCTTATTTATGGATGATAATATACAAGTTTACTACTGTTCTGTTTTTTTTGGTATATAAGGTGTGTACTAGATCCTCGCCTATACTTATAGACTAGGCGAGATCATCTGATCTATTCCTTGGCCAATCACTGGCAGTACTCTGAGGCTGATACAATACTGAACCCACCCTACTGGTCAAAATTACTGCAGCGTTCTTTTACGACGGACATAGGATTAAACCACTAGATTTTTATTAATACGCAGGATAGGACTTATACGCTTACCAAAGGATCACCAAAGGATTCCATGACATATGACTTTCTTTAAGCCCTTTTCAACTGGCCAAGGATGGCACTTAAAAACTTTACATGTTATGGGCCCAACACGCTTCCACTACACACATCTATCTATCCATGTTTGATTCTTTGTGTGTCTCGCCCTATTAATTCTCTCTCTCTCTCTTTCTCTCTCTCTCTCTCTCTCTCTCTCTCTCTCTCTCTCTCTCTCTCTCTCACACACACACACACACACACACTAAATTTATATATATATATATATATATAATTTGTGTTATTAGGGGATGTATTAAGGCATTGAAAATACACAATAGAAAAATAAACTATATATATATATATATATATATATATATATATATATATATATATATATATATATATATATAATATATATGGCACGGTCTGCTATAAACAGATTATGAGTCATATGTAAATCTAATCTCACAGACAAGTTAAAGCGACAATTCTTCCAAGCCCTTGTTGTATCAATGTTGATGTATGGCTGCACCACAAATGAGCTCCCAACTGCAATGAATGATAGGGACTGTTGGCGCGAGAGATTGTCATGGATATCCGTGCTACAAGCCATGCTACAAGTTCAATGAAAAGCCGATGAAAAAATGTCATTCCCTTTTTGATTGAGTCGAAAACATTTTTACCAACACCAGCACATAACGTATTAAAAATATTTTGTTACTTGGCTAAAAGCACGTTTTTCGAGTAAATGTTGTATTCTGACTCTGAATTCGGGTACCGTATTGTTCGAACACAATAGAAATTACAAATGAATCTATGCCTCTAGCAGACCTGCAAAAATTGGTTTCTTTCCATTATTTTACATCAGACTTAGTCATAAAAAACTTCATAAAACAATGGCACGCGACAATTGTAAGTTCGGGGACTTCACAACGAAATTCGCACGGAGAAAAATTTAGTTTCGTTTATTTTTCTAACAGCCTTCTTTAACGCTTTCTTAGTTATTTAATGTCAAAATGTGATTCATTAGTAAATGTTTGGTTATAATAGAAGAATGGAAGAGAAGGAAATATAAGGGGAGATATAAATGGATGAAAGGGGAGAGAAAAGGATAAGAAAAACAGAGAGAGAGAGAGAGAGAGAGACAGACAGACAGACAGACAGAGACAGACAGAGACAGAGACAGAGAGACATAGACATAGACAGAGAGAGACTGAGACAGAGACAGAGACAGAGACACAGAGGCAGAGACAAAGAGAGATACACAGACAGAGACAGACATAGAGACACAGACACAGAGAGTGAGAGAGACAGAGACAGAGAGAGAGAGAGAGACAGACACAGAGAGAGAGACAGACAGACAGACAGAGACAGAGACAGAGAAAGAGAGACAGAGAAGAGAGACAGAGAAAGAGAGAGACAGAGACATAGAGAGAGAAAGAGAGAGAGAAAGAGAGATACAGAGAGATAGAGATAGAGAGACAGACACACACACACACACACACACACAGGGGGAGAGACAGATAGACAGACGCAGAGAGACAGAGGCAGAGATAGAGACAGAGACAGAAAGACTGACACACAAAGTTTTTTTTTTAATTTGATTTATTTATTGAACGGCATATCAAATCATTACAAGTTATTTAATCCTGAAATGTGATTCATTTGTAAATCTTTGATTATAAATAAGACTAATCTATTAATTCTGTCGAGATGTTTTACAAAGATCAATTCCGTTTTTATTTATATTTAAATATTGGTGATGACCATCAGTTGTTCGATTTTTCGATCACCCCCCACCCCCATGTTTCAAATCTTCTTATCTGCATTCTTATTTACTTTCATTAGCCTTTCTAACTTAATATAATATTTTATTACATTAAAACTAAAATCTTTCAGTCGGAGAATGCATATGTTTGTTAGTTATTTCTAATTCAGACGACTGAGATAAATGTCGATGTGAATTGAAGGTTTTTTAAAATTTTCTTTTGCTTAAGTCTAATTTACTGTTAAATGACACTTAACAAAAAAAGGATAGTTGTAGTTCAGAAGAGAGATTGTCCACAACATACAGTTAGGTCCCGAAAGATGTTTATAATCCATCACTACTAACAACTGCCTTTATCTAAGATCGAAACCCGGCTGTTTGGTTTAATAACGAAGAACCATAACCACTGAGCTACTTGCTTAGACACCGAAGATAATGTCTTTTTTGATGTATACATAAGTTAACTTCTCTTACTCTTTTTGCTGAATGATTGGCTGGTTGGTTGGTTGGTTGTTATTTTACGGCATGTCAACCCTTTCAGGCCATTTAAATGCCGAATCAAGTAAATTTTGATAAACAAATACTCGGGTTGTGTAATGGGCATGGCCAATCCCCTCGATGTAAACGGCAAAGAATCGCTTGTGTCATACACCAGAGACTCGGATGAGACGAGTCGGAATGGTAGCCGAGCGATGATAAAAACGGACAGGGGCTGATACTGTCAGTCTGTGAAATTCGACGACTACTGTGTTTGGGGTGTCAGGAAGTGAGAGTAACGTGCTCAGTTGGTAGAGACTGTGCTGATGGCGAAAGGAATTACTGTGTTCAATTGAACAGACTCTAGTTGGAAAACAGGTTGCTTTGAGTGGCTACTATTACTTAAATGGTCACAATATTAAGTATTGAACAAATCCATTGCTGTTTAAGTTCAGTTATCTAGCGGGACAGTGTTTTTAGTCTGATGACTGTAATCTTACATTTAAAGAAGGTGATCCTAACGCTTAAATGTTCGTGTGTATATAACCCATCCAGTTAGTTTCCCTGTGTTTTCTTTGTGGAACGAATTGACTCTGATTCTCCTGATACGGAATGGAATGTGAAACTTAAAGGAATGTTTCTATTTTAATTTATATATGACAAAAACATTTTACGGAGAAAATGAAAGGTTAAACTTTCAATTATTTCACAGAAAAATGGTAGATCTGGACTTTAACTTAAAATTTTACAGGTAGTATTTCAAATGAGAAGATAACGCAAATGTTGTTTAGAGGAGTGTCCATGGCGTAGTGGTTACTGTGCCGGCCAGACTGGGACATAATTGTAAGCGAATTGGAACTCTAGTCTTGCTATTATGTTTATTTTCGGACTAAAACCCATATATATATATATGGGTATATGTTTTGGTGTTAGTTCTTTTTTCTTTTTCTTGTTCTTTTATCTATTTTGTTTTTAAATTAGAAGAGTCTATTATTTTTAGAGCGTTGCCGTGATTAGTGTATTAGTTATTAAAGATAGCTAATGGAAAAGATACAAATCAAGATCATGAAAAAGAAATTTCCGTGGTGTTTAATAACACCTGCCTACAAAATTACTGGCTGCCAATATATATATATATATATATATATATATATATATATATATATATATATATATGAAAATAAGTGTATTTTGGCAGCATTTTTTCTTTTATACAAGTTTTGTTGAACTGTACAGACAATTCTTGTCGGACAAGTTTTTGGTTGATCCTTTCTAATTTTCGGGCCATCTTTTTGGTGTCGGGGTGGAACTGGTGTAACAGTCCACCAAAGGTTTCAAAACGAGGGCTTTCGGCAATACAGTTTGCCATCATCAGGTAAGAAACGATGGTATGGTTTCGTGTCTCGTTTTTAACGAGAACGAGTAGAAGCAAGGAATTAGAAGTGGGAGGTAATAACAATGGTTAGTGGGAGTTGCACAACATATATATATACGTATATATATATATATATATATATATATATATATATATATACGTAATATATATATATATATATATATATATATATATCCGTAAAAACACACATATATATGTATATATGTGGAGAAAAGTAGACAAACACGGGATGTTGTGGAAACTTGATGTTTATTGTCGACGGTGCAACGTTTCGCTCTCTTATTAGACCATCTTCAGGACTTGAATATAGTTCTTACTCCAATGATGGAAATTCTCAAAATGCTGAAAGCGGAAGGTCGTCAGTAGGGGGAACCACCCCCAACTACACTTCCCCCTACTGACGACCTTCCGCTTTCAGCATTTTGAGAATTTCCATCATTGGAGTAAGAACTATATCCAAGTCCTGAAGATGGTCTAATAAGAGAGCGAAACGTTGCACCGTCGACAATAAACATCAAGTTTCCACAACATCCCGTGTTTGTCCACTTTTCTCCACACACTGTCGGATTAACCTCCTCACATTTCTACCATATGTATATATATACATACACACACACATATATATATATATATATATTGTGGTGCATGAGACACTGAAGAATATCATATACCTCCTATGACAGGAATACGTGTAATTAACAATGCCAATGTCTGGTGAAGCCACAATATACAACCAATAAGCGATTGATCTCTTGAGGGCCATCTCGTGAGAATGTCCATTTTTATTACTAATAAATGTAGAACTTAATGGACACTTTTCAATGTCAGGATTTATTCCTTTCTTAAGAGTAATGTGAAATGCAATAAGCCTCGTCCTTAATTTGAACTCGTGTCACCTTGTCTATTTTCTACAACGATAACAATTAGAGGCCGGACGCCAGGAAAGTAATGGATAAGATACTCAACTATAAGAACTCTTGAGATATTTGAAATACAAAATCCTGAAAGCGACACCATAAAAGGGACCAAACACTCCTGCAACAAATTTAACTGCACAGAAGGAAATCATTAAAGAATTGAAACCGGAAATAGCCAAATTAAAAACGGAAATGGTGAATAAATTCGGTGATCGTCTCAGTCGGTAGAGCGTCGGGCTCGGAACCACAAGGTTCCGGGTTCGATACCGACCCTCACCAACTCAGCGTATGAGTAGCGCGGGGATATGTGCGGCAAAGTAAGGAGCTGATGGTAGGTGTGGCGCTCTGCATCAGACGCAAAAACAATCTCCTTTGTCTTGCGCTGATACCGACTTTAGGCCACCACAACGATATGTCTGTATTTTTTTAGATGAGGATTTATGTGAATAATTTTGATATTTCAGACTCTTGTCCTCTTCTTTATTGTGATATGTATAATACGACATATTTTGAAATTTCTATTTTAGAATATGTAATCTTTCTTCAATTTTGTTTTTTCTATATCTATCATTTCCTAGAATTTATTATGAATTCAAATTTAACCAATATATTAATAACATTTCTGTCAATAAGTCTGGTGACATTTTATGCTGTTAGGAGCATCCTTAATTAGTGGTAACGATATAAAGCTCCGAAACCACGCTTGAACTCAGGGTAATCGTCTGATGATAACTTTAGTCTTAGGTAAACAGGGAACACCTGGACAAGGCTCGAGAATAAAGCGGTCTGAACGTTGTGTTTATACATAACCCAATAAAGATAAGGACAAAAATCTGAAATATGAAAATTATTCAAATTAGTTGAGTTCGATACCGGACATCGCCAACTCAGCGTATGAGTAGCACATGGATCTCTGCGGTAATGCAAGGAGCTGACGGTAGGTGTGGCGCTCCATCTTGGACGCAAAAACAATCTCCTTGGTCTAGCGCTAGTAAAAAGGGGAGAGACTCCCTCGCTGATTGGCTGATACCGACTTTAGACCACCCCGACGACTTTACTTTTACTGCTTATTACTTTTCTACTTGACTATTTTATACCAGTTTTTAATTGATGTTTATTTTACCAGAGTCTCCGTGGCAGCAAATCTCGTCGGATATCAGAAACTTTTCTAAATATTCGTGCTGATCTTAACAGTGGTGTAGAATGAATGGATTTGATTCTTGCCTTGATCTCTTGTTACGCACACTCTATTCCAATCCCTTAGAGACTGTTCGAAGCGGTGCACCAATTGGTATCACCATTACATTCATGTCTCACTGCCTTTTCAGCATTCTGGCAAAATCCAATTATTTGTCTGTTTTCTTTTATTTTCAGGCTGTGGTTTCGCTGGAACAGCAACATTCCCTAGACGAGTTATTTTTCTTTTTAATTAACACTAGGTCAGGTCTTCTGGCCGAAATTGTGTGAGACGTTTGTATATCAAAATCCCAGATTATTTACAGTGTCTCATGAATTTGAATCTTTTGCACAATATCATTATTTCACCCCTTGCGTGTTTGGTTGTCTTTCTCTGGAGTCCAAGACTCTTCTGAGTTTCGAGCTGATTTCAGCAATGCTATTGTCTTGGTCTCAACTCTTCCTGATTTCCCGTTCCTCCAGTCTTTTTACCAAGCTTCTGGGAACCGTTCCTAGTGCACCAACTACAATTGGTATCACTTTCACACTCATATTCAACAGCCTTTTCAATTATCTGGCAAGATCCAGGTATTTGTGTATCTTTTCGTGTTATTATTATTATCATTTGCTCCTTTTGAGTTTTCACATCAGCATTAGCTGATGGTCTTTCACTGGAGTCTGAGTGACAGCAAGTCTCCTCAGGTCTCCAAGACTCTTCTGATTATTCTGGCAGATTGCAGCATTGCAGTATTCTGAATGGTTTCAACCCTTCCTCTGATTTCCAAACATTCCAGACCCTTTTCCAATACTTTTGGGACTGTTCCAAGTGCACCAACTACAATTGGTATCACCTTCACTTTCATATTCCATAACTTTTTCAGTTCTCTGGCAAGGTCCAGATATTTGTCTATTTTTTCATTTTCCTTCAGCTTCACCCTGTGATCTGCTGGCACTGCAAAATCCACCAGTTGACAAGTTCTTTCTTTTTTGTTTATCAACACTATGTCTGGTCTTCTTGCTGGGATAAGGTGATCCGTTTTTATTTCAAGGTCCCAGAGAATTTTATGCGTTTCGTTCTCAAGAACAGATTCTGGTTTATGCATATACCATTTTTTTGCATGGTCAAAATTAATTTTTTGCATAATTCCCAGTGGATCACCTTCCCAACCCAATCGTGTCTAGTTTTGTATTCTCGTTGTGCTAGTTTGCTACATTCGCAGAGTATATGGTTTACAGTCTCATCTCTATTCCCGCAGAGTCTACATTTATTATTATTATTATTATTATTATTATATTATTATTATTATTATTATTATTATTATTTTATTATCCTCGAGTTTTCACACCTGCCGTATTATTATTATTATTATTATTATTATTATTATTATTATCAGCATCGCGGTCTCTGGAGCCCATAGATTCCCTGTGTCCTGGAGTTAATTTTCAGCCCAGCGCCTTCTATGACTATGAAGACCAATAGTAACACTCGTTTTAGCTCAGTTGGTAGAGCATCCGTCTAGGAACAGAGTTCCGGATTCGATACCGGCCCTCATCAACTTAGCGCATGAGTAGCACAGTTTGCTTCTCTGCATAAAAGTGGGGATCTGATGTTAGGGTGGAGCTCCACTTCAGATGCAAAAACAATATCCCTGGTCTGCTATCAACTGTTCGTCTGATACCTACAACAGGCCACTTCGCCTACTTTACTTTATTTACTGTTTATCTACAAGGATGACTTTGGCTTTTGTATTAAGCAACCCACGAAAGTTAATATGCCATTAAACAGAGAAACCGAGCCCTGTCGGCTGGTGCTTTAGAATACATCGACTGCAACACTGCAGAGGGGTAAGACCCTCCTAAATGGGACCGCCTATTGGCCGTTGGTGGCGACCCCATATGCTTAAGGACGGAATCCTGGTAGATGAGCAGTCCATGATATGCAACACTCCACTTAGACGGTCCGAGAGGCCTCCCTCCGATCAATCGTCTGATCACGTCAAGCCCTATATGATTGTCCTGACCCTATTGCCCTTATGACAATCCCCAAACCGTTTTATAATACATGTGCTAGAAGGCGGTGGCTGAGGGTCTTCGTGGAAATGATGTTAAACTCAATCTGATGGTGAGGTTCCAGTTCTGGAGGTCTGGTGACTATGGACCCACTCCCCTCATCACCATTGCTCCCAGGTCTACTCTGACCCGGAGTTGTAGTTCCTTTCGGGGTCCCATCAATGGGTTAAATAGAAAAATGTGTTAATAAAAAATAAGTATCCATTAAGAATGAATTTATTTAAAAATAAATTGTCGGCATTAAATGATCCACCGTGTTTGATATGCCGGAAGCAAAAAAAAAAAAAAAAAAAAACCCAAAGAAACCAAACCAAACACAAACCTTTCTGTAAATTGTAAAGATAGTACATATATTTTAATCAAAACTATTTTATCAACTATTACAAGTGGTTACTGATCGGCTATATCTAAATAATTATCTTAGAGAAACATTATTTTCATATTAATATACATTGTATATACCAGGAATAGATAAACCGTAGGTTACAAAACACATCCGGGTCTTTCACCTTAAATATCCGGCTTGTGGAAAATTGAACCATTTTTATTGGATGGAAATCTCTCTGCTTTATTAAGAGTGGTTAGATCAATGTATCAGTCAAAGGTACAGAAAAAATGGAAACAGCAAGGCAACTTCTAGCATAGATTGTGGCTTCGATAACCTGATATTAGTATTTTTGTCATAAATATGAAATCATAATAAGACTAATTTTATCAGGTGAAAATCTGATTAAAATCTTATTATAATGGAGATTGTGTGTTTTTCTGTCTGTAACCGAAACTGTATTACTACTCTAGTCACAATTCCCTTAGTTATTGACATCAAATTCTCCATGATTTTATTTTAACCTTTTTAATAATTAATAAAATTGTTTTACATTATTAATACTGTTAACCATATCTACATATGAATAACATGCAATTATATTTATATATACAACAAAATAGCGGTTTACAGTGTGAACGGAAAGGCTAATTTGCATATTGATATTAAAAAATCAAATTTAATAAATATGTGCTCAGTGTTATTGATTTGTAACTGTTTGGTTTTATTTTAATGAATATAAGCAAAAATCTCTTCAATAAATCTTAAATGAAATCCATTAACAAGAAAAAATAACTGTAAGTTTATTCTTACTTCCTATTTTAACTAAATACTTACATTAGAAAAAATAGCAATGAAAGACGAGAGTGATGGAAGAGTAAGTTTCAGTTGTTCTATGTTTCAAATCTTTTGATCTGCATTCTTATTTAGTTTCATTAGCCTTTCTAATTTTATATAATATCTTATTACATTCAAATTTAAATACTTGCACCCGGAGGGTGCATATATTTGCTAGTATGAATAAATATTATTGCATTTAATATCAATTTCCTTTGAGTTATTACATTTTTTAACGAAATGTTTATGTAACAATATAAACTTAAACGTATAATTCAATCATAACTTGCGACTCTCAAACATCTGAGCAAACAGGGTTATGTGTAAAGTCGAGAGACTAAGCTTATCCACATACGTTCTTTATGTCTAAGGTTCTAATCTTCAATAATCCCTGTCGAATAAAGGTTAGAATCGTGACTACGGTGGTAGAAAATGCTTAATTTCAGATAGACAAGAAATCTATTTCCAATTCTTAGAAGCATAGCGCGAGTTATCTAAAGATTGCAACTACAAGCCTGTGACAACAGATGTCTACAAGAAATAAGCCATTTGTGAAGCATTCATCAATACAGTGGTGGAAATAAGTATAAGACAACCCATTAAATTGGTAATAATTTTCTTATTACTGCACACATTCCTCTGAAATTTGTGTGTGGTACATAGATACGATGGTATTAGTATATACAGGGTCAGGCAAAATGATCTGACACATTTGTAGGTTAAATAAAAGGCAAATAAAGTAAAGCAACAAAAAAGTGTTTTTATTTTCGAAAAGTACATATAATGCCATTTTGTTTTGTTTCTTTATAATGCCTTTTTTTTCGTTTCTTTTTCAGTTGCTGCCATGAATTGGACTGGTGAGCATTGCGCTTTCATTGTGGAATATATCCGTATGGAGTATATCCGATTTTATAACAACAAAACGTAATTAAGAAAGTTATTAAGAAAAATACGTTTTCGGGGGTGTAAATAAGTATAAGACAGTTTTGAAGATTTGTATCTAATATCAAAATTGTACAAAATTCAATATTTGCATTTGTTCCCTTTCAAATATACTACTTCAACACACCTGTTTTGCATTGAATCAATGAGTTTTCTGAGAGTTTCAGATGGAATTTCATTCCAATACTGTTTAATGCAAGATTTTAAAGTTTCTCTTTTTTCAAATTGACGTGTATGTTTGTATACTCTTCTTCACAAGATTCCACAAACATTTTTCTATTGGGTTTCCAGTTTATTGGAAGAAATTTGCCCCTTTTTCATTTTTATTAAGAGGGGAGTTCTAAGGCATTTTGCAGTAACTGTATTCAATTATGAAATGTTTAAATAGGACTCATATGGCTTAAAATCATGATAAGAGTCTTTTTATAATCTGCGCATGCACTTATTCTTCCTTTGGCATTCTGAAGTAAACCAGATATGCAAATTTTCAAAACTGTCTTATATCTATTTCCACCCTCGAAAATGAAGTTTTGTTAATAACTTTCTTTTGGTGGAAAGTAATTATAAAATCGAATATGTATACTAATACCATCGGATCTATGTACCACACACAAATTTTCAGAGGAATTTGTGCTGTAATATGAAAATTATTACCAATTTAATGGGTTGTCTTATACTTATTTCCACTACTGTATTGATGAATGCTGCACAAATGGCTTATTTCTTGTAGACATCTATTGTCACAGGCTTGTAGTTGCAATCTTTAGATAACTCACGCTGTGCCTCTAAGAATTGGACAATAGATTTCTTGTCTATCTGAAATTAAGCAATTTCTACCACCCCTACTATATACCTTTTGAAATAGACAATTTTATTTGTGAGCCAAAACATTATTTTCATAATCTTTGAATATCTATCAATGTTTAATATTTCTCATCGAACAGGAAACTTACTGTTTAGAAATATTTCAAACAATAAGTCTATTAAGTAATTGTTTTTATGTTTGCTTATAGAGTAATACATTTTTGGAAGAAGTGCCTAATCAGATCAAAAACAGAAATAGCGTAAAACTTATTAAGATTAATTTGAATGATTTCAGAAAAAAAGAGTAGGAACAAGAACTTAAGAGGGCATTTTTGAGAGCTATCAGATTAATTACTTAAAAAATTGATCCGTAGATATGCATCATATTATATATATATATATATATATATATATATATATATATATATATATATATATATATATATATTATATATAATTACCATTTTTTTAGGATGAAACAAAGAAATCACAGTGCTCAATCACAAGTTGTAGGAGCTTTATTTATTTGTTGAATTTTTAAATGTAATTGTTTTCCATAGGCAACTACCCAGTGTTTCAGGCTAATTTTGCCATCTTCAGGTCGCCATTAATTCTTCTGGTGTTTATGCGAAGATATTTCTTGCTGTTATGTTTTTGGACCGCAAATCACGTCGGTTGATTATTGTGAACGCTCTTTATGATTGGGATTTTATTTTTGAAATTTTTCAATTTAACATTTTTTTTTAAATGCTCACAAAGTTATCTCCCTTTAATCGTTACGAACATTTATTCTTTTTGGAATTATATAATCAACTTCATATGTTAAAAGACGTATATATTTTCAAATTTTCTGATGCTAAAGTCCTGTAAATTTCGCAATTTAATTTTTCAGGGTGGATGGTGAGTTTCACTTATCGAAAATCCATTCTTTTATATATATATATATATATATATATATATATATATATATATATAATATATATATATATTATATATATAAGTAGAAATATAACAGATTTACTTTGTGTTTGTCTGTATGGGGGTATACACAGAGGAACAATAAATAAAATATGTTTTCAACTGCATTTAAAAATAATAAAGAATTCAGCATCTGATGATTGGGAACATTAAACATTTTGTCGATGCTCTCTGAAATAGGCTATAAAGCGAAAAATCTAAATCTTCTGTTATATTTTTTACTTATATCATTTTTCTCTGTGACTCTAACAATAAGAGCACACATTGAGCTCTGCAAACTACGACACTTAAAAAAAGTTTTTATGTCGTAAGGAAGATTTCTTCTCCGGATTTTTGGAATATATATATATATATATATATATTAATATATATATATATATATATGGCAGCTGTTACAATACAAATGAAACAAATTATTTCAATGGAATTACTTTAAACTACAGTATCCTAACCCATCTGACGAAGTTATTTAAAACTATAGGCCCCTAATGCCACTTCACAAATTTAATTAAAACTAAAGTCTCCTAATGTCATCTAACAAAATTAGTAAAAAATAAAGGCTCCTAATGCTATACAACGAAATTAGATGAAACTAAATGCTGTTTATTTCATTAAATAAAATTAGTTAAAATTAATGATCCTAATGCCAACTAATGAAATTTGGGTTAAAACTAAAATCTTCTCAGACTGTTTAACAAAATTAGCTAAAACTAACTAAATACTATAGTTAAAACTATATGCTCCTAATGCCATCTAAGTAAAGATTATAAAACTGTATGCTCCTAATTCCATCTAACTAAATATGTTAAACTCTATGCTCCTAATGCCATCTAAGTAAAGAAGTTACAACTGTATGCTCCTAATTCATCTACGAAGGAATATGTTAAATTATGCTCCTAGCGGTCTAAGGTAAAGATTATACAACTGTATGCTCCTAATTCCATCGCTAGACTATATGTTAAAAGCTTATATGCTCCTAATGGAGAAGGTAAAGATTATAAACTGTATGCTGAATTCCATCTAACTAAGATGTTAAAGAAAAGCGATATGCTGCCTAATGGGCCATCTAGAAAGATTATAAAACTGTATGCTCCTAATTCCATCTAACTGAACCATATTGAAGACTATTGGCTGTTGCCTAATCCATCGTGAAGTAAAAGAGAGTCTAAGTAATAATGTGAGAAGGCTATTGCTAAATGCCATAGTAAAGAGATAAAACTGTATGCTCCTAATTCGCTAACTAAAGTATGGTTGAGAAATAGATGCTTCCTTATACCATCTAGGAAGATAATAAAACTATATGCTCCTAATGCCATCTAGTAAAGATTATAAAACTGTATGCTCCTAATTCCATCTAACTAAAATGTATTATACTATATGCTCCTATTGCCATCTAAGTAAAGATTAGTAGACTGTATGCTCCTAATTCCATCTACTAAAATGTTAAATACTATATATGCTCCTAATAGCCATCTAAGGAAAGATTACAAACTGTATGCTCTAATTCCATCTAACTAAATATGTTAAAATTATATGCTCCTAATGCCATCTTAATAAAGACTACAAAACTGTATGCCTAATTCCATCTACTAAGTATGTTAAAACTATATGCTCCTAATGCCATCTAAGTAAAGATATACAACTGTATGCCCTAATTCATCTAACTAGTATGTTAAAACTATATGCTCCTAATGCCATCTAAAGGAAAGATTACAAAACTGTATGCTCCTAATCCATCTAACTAAATATGTTAAAATTATATGCTCCTAAATGCATCTAAGGAAAGATATAAAACTGTAAGCTCCTAATTCCATCTAATATGTTAAAACTATTGCTCCTATGCCATCTAAGTAAAGATTATAAAACTGTATGCTCCTAATTCCATCTAACTAAATAGTTAAAACTATATGCCTTATACCATCTAAGGAAAGATAATAAAACTATATACTCCTAATGCCATCTCACGAAATTATTTAAAATTAAAGGTTTTAATTTGACAAATTAAGTTAAAACTAGTAAAAAAATAAAGTCGTCAGGGTGGCCTAAAGTCGGTATCAGCCAAACAGCGGGGAGTCTATCCCTTTTCAATAGCTCTGGACCAAGGAGCTTATTTTAGCGTCGAGGATAGAGCGTCACACTTACCATCAGCTCCTCGGTTTTGCGCATAGATCCCTGTGCTACTCATATGCTGAGTTGGTAAGGGTCGGTATCGAACCAGGAACCTTGTGATTCTTAGCCGAACGCTCTACCGACTGAGCTAAACCGACCCTTTTTAAGTTAAAACTAAAGGCTCCTAATGCCATCTAACGAGAATGAATATATAAATTGAACGAATGTTTTGGTCAAACTAATAATTTAGCTGAAACTAATAGAACTTGGAAAATCATGATAAATATTACACAAAGTCAATATGACTGGAGATCTGTTTCAAAATAATTATCTCCCAAATCTCCAGACAAGAAAGAAAAGAAAGAAAGAAAGAAAAGAAGTCTTTAATTATTTTGAAAGAGTATTGTGGTTGTATTGATGTCTGGATAAAAGTCCGCTTTATTTGTTGGTTTTGCAATGATGCTTAAAATCAAAATTATTCAGCTTTTGTAATGTTAGCTTTAAAGAGATGTAATCCGGCAGAAGAGAAAGTATATTTCTAAAAAGGAATCAGTCGATTCAGATTCTTCTATCTGTTTTGTAAGCATTTTAATAGACACGTTTCCCTTTAGCCTTCCACATTCGTTGCACGAAAGAGACTCTTGTCGACGTAAACAATCGACATGTCCTTCAAGAAGGCAACGTTCTCTCTTATCCGAAGAAAACTTAAACGGTTTTCTTTATTCATAGAGATAGAATAACAAAAACGTCACTGTTGCCATTGGTGATTTATGCAAATATAAGTAGAGAGGATTAAATGAGATTTCGATTTTTTAAAAAGCCCGCTACATAACATGTTAACCCATTGGTTTCCACTATGAAAGAAATCCATGATTATATACATGCTTCTAAAGATTAGAGAGAGAAATGTGGACAAAGGAACAAAACTCAGACAATATATGTAGGAGATATATTTCACCGTGCATTGAGCTCGGCTTCATCAGTGGTTTATTTGATCATTAAAGCATCATACATGTGTTTTATAGAAGAGAATCCACCCCTCTCCCGTCCACTTTCTCTTCTATAAAAGACATGTATTGATATTTAATCATCAAATAAACGCCTGATGAAGCCGAGCTCAATGCAAGGCGAAATATATCGCCTATAATTTGAAGATGGCGAAACTTTAAAATCTTACATTAAACAGTATTGGAATGAAATTCCATCTGAAACCCTAAGAAAACTTATTGCTTCAATGTGTTGAAGTATTACAATGGGAACGGAATAAATTAAAATATTTAATTTTGTACTATTTTGCTGTTAGAAGCCGAGCTCAATGCACGGCGAAATATATCTCCTACATATACTTGTCTGAGTTTTGTTCATTTCTCCACATTTCTCTCTCTCTCTCTGCTCTCTCTCTCTCTCTCTCTCTCTCTCTCTCTCTCTCATCTCTCTCTCTCTAATCTTTACTCATTCCTGTTGGATTTACTCCTAATCCTCCTATCCTCATAAATGCTTCTATGTAGGCGAGGAGGGAAAAATCTAGTAAGCATTTTCTCTTCATGTTTTTAATGTTATATTCCTACATTGGTATAATAGTTTTTCTTTCCATTATTTTATCTCGCTGTTTTTTTATTATTACATCTCTACCTTTTATCATATCTCTCTTCTTTTATTATATCCATTTTTATTATCTTATCTCCTCCACTTTTATTGGCATACATCTACGGTTAGTTATAATACCACAACATTTTAATATTATTATAGGGCTACATTTTTATCGTTAATCTCTATTTTCTTTTATCATATCTCTACTTTTTATAATTATACCATTCCGTTATTTTATTATAGATCTAATTTTCATTATTATTGTTGTAATATCTTTCTATATCATCTCTATTTTTATCATTATACCTCTACTTTTTTATATCTTTACTTTTTATTATCATTCTCATTTTTATCTCTATATCACTTTATTCTTATTATTATTATATTATTATTATTATTATTATTATTATTATTATTATTATTCAGTTTGAGTTATTCACATCAGCGTTAGCTGTTATATTTTGACTGGAGTCTGAGTGAAACATCTCCTCAGGTCTCCAAGACTCTTCTAGATTCTAGCCGATTGCAGCAATGTAGTAGTCTGGATGGTCTCCATTATTCCTCTGTTTTATAGGTTATATACCCTATAGACTAATGGAATGCGCCGACGGTTACTTAAGTAACAGGGACAATTAATGGCTTGAGAGTAATAGCAGCGGCGCCGTCAGCTCATAACTCTATTGTCGGACGTAGATTCCCCTTCTCTGTACTGTAATTGTCTCCTCTTTTGTTAATACATTTTCCTACATTTGTTACCCGTCGTTTTGTTCTTATTTGACCCCTTAAAACCCCACAACACTCTGATATCCAGATCCTGCACTCTTTTTTCCATGTTTTTGGGACCATTCCAAGTTCACCAACTACAATTGGTTTCCTTTTGACCCTCATATTCCACAGCCTCTTCAATTCTCTGCAAGCTCCAAGTAATTGTCCAACTTTTCGGTTTCCTTCACTTCACCCTGTGATCTGCTGGAACTGCAAAGTCCACCAGTTGACACGTTCTCTTTTTTCTTTTGTTAATCAAAACTAGGTGTGGTCTTCTGGCGGGATATCCGTCTTTATCTCGAAGTCGCAGAGAATTTTATGCCTTTCATTCTCAGACAGAGTCTGATTTATGCATATACCATTTTGTTGTATGATCAAAATTATTTTATTATTATTATTATTATTAGTATAGTATAGTAGTAGTATACCCTCAACTTTTTAACTATTAGATTTACTTTTTATTATTTTAATCTAGGAATAACCAACGAAGGTCAAAAGCACAGTGCTCGGATATAAACCCATGATTTCGGAAATTTTATACAGCCTTCAATGTCATTTGCATCATGGGTCACAACAGACGCCACAGTGGCCTTATTGGGATTTTTACCCCTCTATCTGATGGGTAGGCGGTGTATTCTACAACTCCAGCAGAGAGTGAATGGTCTTACCTTCAGCAGAGGCTGCAATCGCGTATTCTACAACCCAAGCCTACAGGACGTCCTTCCTCCTCTGATGGGATCAAGGCAGCATATTCTGCAGTACCAGTCGACAAGATGGTCGTAGAACCTCGGCAGTAGTGCAGTTGCCGTGTTTTAGACAGCTCCAGCCGACAGGACAGCTCTTACCACTTCTACAGAGGTGCAGTCAGCCGTATTCTACTGCCGCAGCGACAGGGGTTGTGTGAATCGATTTATTTTATACCGATCTCCATCATGTGCCACGAAAATGATTTCACTTTAAAACATGTCTTTTGTTGAATAGCTTCCATTGTATTCGTCGAATCCCCCTAATTCCTAAGAACTGAGTGTTATCCAAGCAGAAGGAGGATATGGCACCGATTGTCTTCCTTGATGAACATTATTCATGCACGTCCGTTTTTTTGTTTTCCATAACGCTACTCAATAGTTTCTCCCAAGAAACCGTCCTCTTTTAAGCCAATTCTCCAAAAAGGATGATTCAAGATAAACGTTTGAACCTCTCTGCATTTAATAAACATTTACATAATATATACCACCGCCCTGTCGTTGAGGCGTTAGAATGCACCGACTAGCACATCTGCAGAGTGTGGACTCCCCCAATGGGGTCATCCTGTTGGCTGTGGGTGGCAACCCGTTGATGCTTAAGGATAGAACCCAGGTGGTTTGAGCAGTCCATGACATGCAATACTCCACTTTGGCCTTTCTTGGGCTAGGCGGTGGTCGGAGAGGCCCCACGCGATCAATCGGCTGGTCACATCAAAGCTCTTAGCAACCTATAAATGATTGCCCCAACCTTATTCTTTATGGCAAACCCCACTCTTTTTATCATTATGGGGTGTTAGAAGCGTTAGCTGAGGGTCCTGGGAATCGACGTTAACACTCTATCTGCGTTGTGGAGTTCCAGTTTTGGAGGTTGGGAATGTGGAGGCACCCATTTATCAACCATTGCTCCTGGTCCACTCTGTAGTAGTACCTGTTACGGTCCCATCTATAGGGTTAAATAGAAAAATGTATTTATTAAAAAAATTAAGGTATGTCCATTAAAAATGACTTTATTTCAAATCTTTATCGGCTTAAATGACCCACTAGGGTTGATATGTAAAACAAAACAAACTACAACAAAATATAATAAAACCAAGGGAAAAAAGAAAAGTATTTGTACACTTGTAATATATATATTATATATATATATATATATAATTATAAAATAATAAAATTCGAAGGCAGTTCGCATGTATTGCCTTCGAATTTTATTATTTTATAACATACTTAACATGCTTCAAGCCAATTACATTACTTTATATATATATATTATATATATTATATATTTGCTATCAGATATCTACAAACGTTGTATTTATTTGCCCATAGATGAGACCTAACGCACTACGGGCCGTGGACCTAGGAGTAACAGAAACAAAGACAAAAGGTGAGTCTATATACTATCCCTCACTACCGGACACAGTTTACATCACCATACACAAGAAAACCCTTTGAGGGGGGTGTTATATAGCCCTATGCGAAGGGGCAGTTAGCCACACCGACTGCAACTGATTAGTTCAGTTTGCCATAAGTCTATCGCAATTATATGATTTCAAGTTTACTAATAATAATCTTTAGTAAACAGTATCCTCAATTGGGTGGGCACGTGCTTAACACATTCAGTATTTCAATAACTAATAATATTCAAAAAAGTATCTATTTGACCCAATAATGGGACCGTAATCAGGTATTGTTTGGCATTTCAGTTCGAAGACTATATCATAGTTTTTGTGGGCCCCTAAATTAACAAGTGCCTTCCTATGATTGTAAAGTCCAATGTTAGAAAAACATTCTCGACCACAGATGTTCGCATGAAATGCTGTCCTGAAGATGTTGATGTGCCGTTGCTTTGTTGTTTGCTGCTAAGTAGACGTTAGAATGTAAACGTCCACGAGTGTATCGGTAAAAGTTTGTGGCAAGGGCCCCGAGCTATGGGCGAGCTCTCCTGGTTTCGATGAGGCTTGAACTCCGGCGAACGTTCTCCGCTTTAACTCCTTCTCTTCTATATTCTCTCGGTTGAAGTTCTGTTATTTATGAGAATCTAGACACCCCCTCCTCGAAAATACGTCTCTTGATTGCAGCCACGTGAGAAGGGCCCCCGGAGGTAAAGCGGTGGGGTCCGCTAGAAAGAAAAATGGGGGGCGCTTGGTGTCAGGGCGCTAGTTGTAGTTGTTCGCATTGTTTTTTTTTAACTGACACAACTAGGGCCACCATTGTTTTATTTTATGTAAGTTTTTGAATGTTTGACCAACTGTTCAAAGCGTGGAATCTTATTGTTAAATTATTGTGTGATTTGTCAGATTTGAGAATTCTTTGTAGATGTGCTCGGTTCAAATATAATTAGAGAATTGTAAGTAGGCGTACGTGAGAGCTGGACTGGTTCTTGTTGGAATAATTAAAGTTTTTAATAGATGTTATTGAGTGAGTTATTGATGTGTGGTCAGTATTTTTAGCGAGTTTTGCTTTGTTCAAGTACTTTAAAAATAGAGTTAGGTTGGTTTAATTAATTAATGGAGGGTGTTGTAGACCTATGATAAGATCTTTAGAATCTACTGACGTGTAGATAGGTTGTGATGCGAGTTGAATCCGTGGGGCGAGGTTATTTGGTGCGGACAACGAAGTTGCATGTCTAGCAGTAATGCCAAAACAAGCGTCCATGCGTCTCGAAGATTTTATTTACGACAAAAAGCTGGACAATTGCATGGCGAAACCTGAGACATAGTAGGCGAAGGGAGGTGTGTTTTTGTGGGGGGATGAAAAGAGAAAGTGGATATGCTTGTTGACTGATTGTGTCCTTCAGGTGATGCTTCCTTATGTGGTTACATTTGCTCGGTTGTTTGAGCGTTTGTTTCTGTGGCTTTCCTAGTGGTACTAGAGAAAATGCTGCAGGTGTGTCGCGAGAATCTACGGAAAGCGCAGAGAGAGAGTGTGGACAGATATGGTGGATCGAGTGGAAAGAATCAGTTGGGCGGATATCAAGTGTTTTGGTTTACAAAACCGAGGTCCTCTCGATGACATAGGTAAATAGAATAAAATAAACAAAATATATAAAGAAATTCAAAATACGAAATAAATGATTTTCCCAATGATGCAATTTAAAAAAAACCGAAAAGGGTGTTTGAATTATTTGTCGACATGTTTATGGCCCTACTTCCAAAAAGGAATAATTGCCCTCTTTTATTAAAGCAACGCTTAGCAAACGGATATGTTTTTCCCTGAGCTCCCTACCCCGAAAAAATGTTTTCATCAAATGTTCTGTTTGTTTGTTTATTGATTTTAACGGTATATATCACCGTCTGGGGTTAATTGTCATGCCCACGGTTAGGAACTTATACATATCGTGTATTATATTTATAACTTTTTGGTAATTGGTTTTAACAATGTGTTAGCATATTGGATGATTATGTTGTATGTATTGATTTGTTTTCATTCTATATTCTATGTATAATTTTATTTCCGCCATCGAAGTTAAGTACGAAATTTGAGATCAGCTCTCTTCTCACACCTAGGCTAAGTTAGTCGACCAATAACACATTCTTCGTATCCAAAAAAGTATCCGTGAGATAAAAGAAAGAACTTTAAGAATTTTAGTTTCCTTTTAACTTAACAAAATGGATAATAGTCCGTTGTAAACCCAAGTTCTTACTGCTTCTTGTATTTACAATGTTTTGTTTATTTCAATAGGGACAGTACAATGAACGCGTGATCTAATAGTTAGAGTCTCAAAATGGACTCGTCAACTCGAGTTCATACCTGGACGGAGCTGTTGCTTCACATGGCGCTAATACCCTTGTGAAGGTATGAATCCAATTCTCCCTCCAAACTCTGTGTAAATAGCAGGGTAGACTGGATGCTTTAAACATAGCTTGGTAACCCGTCTAGAAAAGGAAACCTCTGAATTAAAACCTGTTAATCCGCTTAAATAAATTGACTTGTGCGCATCCGCTCGTGCGGAGGAGTTGGTCAATATATATATATGGACACGCACCTCATGCTACTGCATATTTCACCTGAAACACAATAAGTTAGACTCCATGTATAGTAAACATAAAACATAATCCGGATGGATTCGTTACGTGACATCCCCAAGATTGACAGGTCTTGAATTCATTGGCTTAAAAAGTTACGTGACCAGGAAACTCTGGAAAATAGAATTGTATCATATGACCTTTAGGCACCTCGTTTGCGATCTCGTTTCATAAGAACATTTTTATCATTTACATCGCCAAAATCTGGTTGTATGTTAGGGGTTAGGGTTAGGGGTTATGGTTGGGGGTTAGTTTTATAATTTTTAAAAACTCTAAAATCTATGTTTAACAAACAACCCGATTTTTGCGATGTAATGAAAAATGTCGCTTATAAACGAGATCGGCAAAAGTGGTGCTAAGGTCATATGGACATTTTTTTCATTTACATCGTAAAAAAATCGGGTTGTTTGTTAACATATGATTTTTTAGAGTTTTAAAATTTATAAAACTACCCCAACCATAACCCCTACACCGCTAACCCTAACATACAACCAGATTTTGGCGATGTAAATGATAAAAATGTTCTTATGAAACGAGATCGCAAACGAGGTGCCCTAAAAGGTCATATGATACAATTCTATTTTCCAGAGTTTCCTGGTCACGTAACTTTTTAAGCCAATGAATTCAAGACCTGTCAATCTTGGGGATGTCACTAACCCGAATCCATTCCGGATATGTTTTATTGTTTACTATACATGGAGTCTAACTTATTGTGGTTTCAGGTGAAATATGGAGTAGATGCGTGTGCGTGTCCATATATATATATTTACCAACTCCTCCGCACGAGCAGGATGCGACACAAGGTCAATTTATTAAGCGGAATTTAACAGGTTTGAATTCAGAGTTTTCCTTTTCTTAGACTGGTTACCAAAGCTATGGTTAAAGCATCCAGTCTACCCTGCTATTTACACAGAGTTGGAGGGAGAATTGGATTCATACCTTTCACAAGGGTATTAGCGCCATGTGAAATGCCAACAGCTCCGTCCAGGTATTGAACTCGAGTTGACGAGTCCATTTCTGACGACTCTAACTATTAGATCACGCGCTTCATTGTACATGTCCCTATATGAAATAAACAAAACAATTGTTAAATACAAGAAGCAGTAAGAACTTGGGTTTTACAACGGACTATTTATCCATTTTGTTGAAGTTAAAAGGAAACTAAAATTCTTAAAGTCTTTCTTTTATCTCCGGAATACTTTTTTGGATACTAAGAATGTTGTTATTGGTCGAGCTCAACTTAGCCTAGTGTTGTTGAGAAGAGAGCTGAATCTCAAAGTTTCTGTACTTACTTCGATGAGGGAAATAAAATTATACCATAGAATATAGATATGAAACAAATCAATACCATACAACATAATCCTCCAATAATGCTAACACATTGTTAAAACCAATTACCAAAAAGTATAAATATAAGTACACGATATGTATAAGTTCCTAACCGTTGGGCATGACATAACCCCAGACGGGTTGATATACCGTTAAAATCAATAAACAAACAAACAAACATTTGATGAAACATTTTTTCGGGGGTAGGGAGCTCATGAAAACATATCCGTTTGCTAAGGTTGCTTTAATAAAAGAGGGCAATTATTTCCTTTTTGGAAGTAGGGCCATAAACATGGACAAATAATTCAAACCCCTTTCGGTTTTTTTAAATTGCATCATGGGAAAATCTATTTATTCTATTTTGATTCTTTATTATTATTTTGTTTTATTTATTCTATTTACCTTATTCTATCAGAGAGGCCTCGGTTTTGTTAAACAAAACACTTGATATCGCCCACTGATTTTTCCATATCTCATCCACATCATCTGTAAATAAGATCACCATCATTGTGGCTTTTAAGTAGGGAGGATTCTTGGAATACCTGAGGCATTTTGGTGTAGACACTTAGGAAAGGCGACAGAAAAAATGTATTTATTGTAAAGAACGAGAAGATCAGCGAATGTAAACCAAATAAGGAAAATATGAAGACAAAATCACAAAGATATCCACTTTTCTTTTCATCCCCTCAAAAAAAAAAAACTCCCCTTCCGGCTATATGTTCAGGTTTAGATGCAATTTTCCATATTTTTGTGGTAAATAAAACTTGTCGAGACGATGGAGATTGTTTGGCATTAAATGCATAGAATGAATGTTGTCCAAATAACTCGCCCACGGATTCAATCGCATCAAAACTATTACACGTCAGTAGATTCTAAAGATCTTATCATAGGTCTACAACACCTCCATATAATTAATTAAAACCACCCTAATTATTAATTAGAGTAGTTTGTTAAAAGTTACTTTAAGAAAAGAAAATGTAAAAATAAGAAAAACAATAATAATATTAATAATGATTATATTAAAAATTTCAATTTATCCAAACAAAAAGTGTTGTCACGTACGCTAATAAATTCCTTAAATTATGGAATTTGACCGATATGACAAGAATTTTAAATTCTGACAAAATCAAAACAATAATTTAACAAATAAGATTCCACGTTTTGAAAGTTGGTCAAACATTTCAAAAACTTACATAAATAAAACAATGGTTGGCCTTAAGTTGTGTCAGTTGAAAAAAAAACAATGGAAAACTACAACTAAGGCTGACACAAGGCCATTTAGACACGTTGGCAATGTTATCGAGTGGCTGGCCAATCAGAGACGTATTTTCGAGGAGGGGGTGTCTAGATCTCATAAATAACAGAACTTCAACCGAGAGAATATAGAAGAGAAGAGAGTAAAGCGGAGAACGTTCGCCGGAGTCAAGCTCATCGAAACCAGAGAGCTCGCCATAGCTCGGGGCCCTTGCCACAACTTTACCGATACACTCTGACGTCTTAACATTCTTAACGTCTTAAGCAGCAACAACAAAGCACCGGCACATCAACATCTTCAGGGACAGCATTCTCATGCGACATCTGTGGTCGAGAATGTTTTTCTAACATTGGACTTTACAATCATAGGAGGCACTGTAATTTCAGGGGCACAAAAACTATATTATAGTCTTTCGAGACTGAAATGCCAATACAATACCTATTACGGTCCCATATATTGGGTCAAATAGATCTTTTTGAATATTATTAGTATTGAATATGAATTTGTTAGAGCACGTGTCACCACCAATTGAGGATAACTGTTTACTAAAGATTATTATTAGTAACTTGAAATCATATAATTGCGTAGACTTATGGCAACTGATACTAATCAGTTGCCAGTCGGTGTGGCTAACTGCCCCCTTCGCATAGGGCTAATATACCCCCCTCAAAAGGGGTTTTCTGTGTATGATTAAACTGTGTCCGGTAGTGAGGCGATAGTATAGAGACTCACCTTTGTCTTTGTTTCTGTTACTCCTAGGTCCACCGGCCCGTAGTGGCCTGTTAGGGTCTCATCTATGGGGCAAATAATACAACGGTTTGTGAGATATCTGATAGCAAATATATACATATATATATATATATATATATAAAAGTAATTGGTAATTTGCTTGAAGCATTGTTAAGTATGTTATAAAAATAATAAAATTCGAAGGCAATACAATGCGTAATTGCCTTCGAATTTTTTATTTTATATATAATATATTATATATATATATATATATATATATATTACAAGTGTACAAATACTTCTTTTCCCTTGGTATATATTATTTTGTTTGTTTGTTTTGTTTTACATATCAACCTCAGTGGGTCATTTAATGCCGATAAAGATTTGAAATAAAGTCATTTTTAATGGATACTTAATTTTTAAATAAATACATTTTTCTATTTAACCTTAGATGGGACCGTAACAGGTACTACTACAGAGTGGACCAGGGAGCAATGGTGATAAATGGGTGCTCCACATTCCCCAAACCTCCAAAACTGGAACTCCACAACCAGATAGAGTTTAACGTCATTCCCAGGACCCTCAGCTACCGCCTTCTAACACCCATATGATAAAAAGAGTTGGGGCTTGCCATAAGAGGGCAATAAGGTTGGGGCAATCATATAGGTGCTAGAGCTTGATGTGACCAGCCGATTGATCGGTGGGGGCCTCTCCGACCACCGCCTAGCCCAAGAAAGGGCCAAAGTGGAGTATTGCAAATGTCATGGACTGCTCAACCACCTGGGTTCTATCCTTAAGCATCACGGGTTGCCACCCACAGCCAACAGATGACCCCATTGGGGGAGTCCTACCACTCTGCAGATGTGCAGTCGGTGCATTCTAACGCCTCAGCCGACAGGGCGGTTGGTATATATTATGTAAATGTTGATTTAAATGCAGAGAGGTTCAAAACGTCTTATCTTGAATCATCCTTATTTTGAGAATTGGCTTTAAAAGAGGACGGTGTTCTTGGAGAAACTATGAGTAGCGTTATTGAAAACAAAAAAAACGGGACGGCGATTGAATAATGGTCATCAATGGAAGACAATCCGGTGCCAATATCCTCCTTCTGCTTGGATACACTCAGTTCTTAGGAATTAGGGCGGATTCGACGATATACAATGGAAGCTATTCAACAAAAGACATGTTTTAAATAAATCATTTCTGGCAACATGATGGAGAATCGGTAAAATAAATCGATTCACACAACCACCCTGTCGGCTGGGCCAGTAGAATACGCTGACTGCACCTCTGTAGAGGGGTAAGACTGTCCTGTCGGCTGGAGCTGTAAAACACGCCAACTGCACTACTGCCGAGGTCTACGACCATCTTGTCGACTGGTACTGCAGAATATGCTGCTTGGATCCCATCAGAGGAGGAAGGACGTCCTGTAGGCTTGGGTTGTAAAATACGCCGATTGCACCTCTGCTGAAGTGTAAGACCATCCTCTCTGCTGGAGTTGTAGAATACACCCGCTACCCATCAGTAGAGGGGTAAAAATTCCCCAATAGGGCCAACTTGTTGGCCGTCGTTGGTGACCATGATGCAAATGAAACATGAAGGCTGTATAATAATTCCGAATCATGGGTGTTATGATCCCGAGCACATGTGCTTTTTTGACCTTCGTTGTTATTTCCTAGGATAAAATAATAAAAAGTAAATCCTATAGTAAAAGGTTGAGGTATAACTAACTACTACTACTACTCTACTATAATAATAATAATAATAATAATAATTTTGATCATACATACAAAATGGTATATGCATAAATCATGACTCTGTTCTTGGAATGAAAGGCATAAAATCTCTGCGACATCGAGATTAAGACGATATCCCAGCCAGAGACCACACCTAGTTTTGATTAACACAAAAGCAAAAAGAGAACGTGTCAACTGTGGACTTTGCCGTTCCAGCAATACAGGTGAAAGTGAAGGAACCGAAAGTTGGACATTACTTGGAGCTTGCCAGAGAATTCGAGAGGCTGTGGAATTGAGTTGTCAAAGAAACCAATTGTAGTAGGTGAACTTGGAATGGTCCCAAAACATGGAAAAAAGAGTGCAGGATCTGGCTATCCAGAGTGTTGTGGGTTTTAGGGTCAAATAAGAACACAACGACGGGTAACAAATGTGAAAATGTAATTAACAAAAGAGTAGACATTACAGTACAGAGAAGTGGAATACGTCAGGTCGACAATAGAGTTTATGAGCTGAATGCGCTGGCTTACTCTCAACCATAAATCTGTCCCTGTTACTTATAGTAACCGTCGGCGCATTCTCATTAGTCTATAGGGTATGATAACCTATAAAACTAAGAGGAATAATGGAGACGCATCAGACTACTACATTGCTCAATCGGCAGAATACTGAGCAGAGTCCTTGAGACTGAGAGACTTGTTGTCACTCAGATCCAGTAAATACTAACAGCTAACCTGATGTAATAACTGCAACTGAATAATATATATAATAATAATAATAATAATAATAATAAATAATAAATAATAAGAATAAAGTAGATATATTATGATAAACAATGAGGAAGATAATAAGTAAAGATATAAAAAGTAGAGGTATCAATGATAAAAGTAGAGATGATATAGAAAGATATTACAACAATAATAATGAAAATTAGATCTATAATAAAATAACGGAATGGTATAATTATAAAAAGTAGAGATATGATAAAAGAAATAGTAGAGATGTAACGATAAAAATGTAGCCCTATAATAATATTAAAATGTTGTGGTATTATAACCTAACGTAGATGTATGCCAATAAAAAGTGGAGATAAGATAATAAAATGATGATATAAAAAAGAGTAGAGATCATGATAAAGGTCGAGAGTAATAATAAAAACAAACATCGAGATAAAATAATGGGATAACAAAAACTATTATACAATGTGAGATATCACATTTAAAAAATTAGAGAAATGCTTACTAGAATCTTTTCCCCTCCCTACATAGAAGCATTTAGAGGATAGGAGGCTGGAGTAATCCAACAGAAATGTGTAAAGATTAGAAGAGAGAGAAGAGAGAGGAGAGAGAGAGAGAGAGAGAGAGAGAGAAGGAGAGAGAGAGGAGAGAATGTGGAGAATGAACAAAACTCAGACAAGTATATGTAGGCAGATATATTTCGCCGTGCATTGAGCTCGGCTTCTAACAGCAAAATATAACAAAAATTAAAGGGTATTTAATTTATCGTTCCCATTGTAACCTTTCAACACATTGAAGCAATAAGTTTTTTTCTTAGGTTTCAGATGGAATTTCATTCCCAATACTGTTAATCGTAAGATTTTAAAGTTTCGCCATCTTCAAATTATAGGCGATATCATTTCGCCTTGGCATTGAGCTCGCTTTCATCAGGCGTTTATTGATGATAAATATCATACATGTCTTTTATAGAAGAGAAAGTGGAGCGGGGAGGGGTGGATTCTCTTTATAAAACACATTGTATGATGCTATGACAAATAACCACCCGATGAAGGGCCGAGCTACAATGCACGGTGAAATATATCTCCTACATATAATTGTCTGGAGTTTTGTTCCTTTGTCACATTTCTCTCTCTAATGCTTAGAAGCATGTATATAATCATGGATTCTTTCATATGGAAACCAATGGTTAACATGTTATGTAGTGCGGGCTTTTTAAAAAATCGAATCTCATTGTAATCCTCTCTACTTATATTTTGCATAAATCACAATGGGGCAACAGTGACGTTTTTGTTTTATTCTATCTCTATGAATAAAGAAAACCGTTTGAAGTTTTCTTCGGACTAAGAGAGACGTTGCCTTCTTGAATGGCATGTCGATTGTTTACGTCGACAAGAGTCCTCTTTCGTGCAACGAATGTGGACAGGCTAAAGGAACGTGTCTATTAAATGCTTACAAAACAGATAGAAGAATCTGAATTCGACTGATTCTTTTAGAAATATACTTTCTCTTCTGCCGATTACATCTCTTTAAAGCTAACATTACAAAACTGAATAATTTTGATTTTAAGCATCATTGCAAAACCACAAATAACGGACTTTTATCCAGACATCAATACACCACAATACTGGTTAAAGAATGAATTAAGAGACTTGGTTTGTCTGTTGTTTTTTTTATCCCGGTTCTTATCTTTCTTTCGTGTCTGGAGATTGTAGGGATGAGATTAGTGGTTTTGGAAAGGAACGAGGATGCAGTGCGCATGAGACTTTGTGTAGAGTATATGATGGGCGGGAGCATGAATTTGTCGGCAAGTTCATAGGTTTCAGCAAATTATTAGTTTGACCAAAACATTCGTTCAGGAGTTTGAGTAGCGTTCTCGGGGAAGAGGAGCCTTTAGTTTTACTTGAAGAGAGGGTCGGTTGAGGAGTCGGTAAGGCGTGTCGGCGAGAGATGGATAAGGTTCCGTTCGTACGCGAGCTTACCGAACCGCGAGCAGTATGAGTAGGAGAAAGCGAGGATGATGATGGTAAGTGTGACGCTCTGAGACCGCGACCGGAGCATAGCTCGCTGGGGTCCAGAGCTATTGGAAAAGGGATAGACTCCCCGCTGTTTGCTGATACCGAACTTTAGGCCCCCTGACGACTTTATTTTTTTAACCTAGTTTTAACTTATTTGTCACGTTAAAAACCTTTAATTTTAAATAGAGTGTCGTGAGGATGGCATTAGGGAGGTATATAGTTGATGTAATACTTAGTGTGAGGAGAGCATAAGTTTTTAGAACGATATTTAGTTAGATGGAATTAGGAGCATAGCAGGTTTATAATTTACTGTAATGGCATTAGGAGTATAGTTTTAACATATTTAGATGGAATTAGGAGCATACAGTTTATAATCTTTCCCTTAATGCTAGGCAATAATTTTAATCATATGTTAGGTTACGATGAAATGAGGAGCATATCTGTTTGTATCTTTCCTTATGAGGTCATTAGAGATAGTAAGGTTAGACATACTTAGTTGAGTGTGGTAGGAGGAGACGAGTTGTAATTGGATCTTGTGTTGGACTAATGGCATTAGAATACTGGTTAGGAATGGAGAGGTAGGGCGATGAGGGTAGAGAGAGAGTTAAGCAGGTAGTGAGTTTAGATGAATTAGGAGCATACAGTTTTGTAATCTTTCCTAGATGGCATTAGGAGCATTAGTGGTTAGACATATGGTTGAGTAGGTGGAGGTGAGAGCAATACAGGTGGTGTATAATCGTAGGCTGTGAGAGCGATTAGGAAGCATATAGTTGAAAGCATGAGTGGTATTGAGGATGGGAGTTAGGCAGCGAGTGAGGGTGTAAGTCTTTACTTAGATGGCATTAGGAGCATATAGTTTATTATCTTTCCTGTAATGGTATAAGGACGGTGGGAGTAGGTGGAGCGATGAGTTAGGGTGGTAGTGTAGAATTAGGAGGCATACCAGGTGTATAATCGACTTAGATGTATGGAAGCATATAGGTGTTAACATAGGTGTTTAGTGTAGCGATTGGACGTTAAGGGCAGCAGACAGGTGTTTGATAATCTTTGAGCTTTAGGGCATTAGGAGCAGTAGTGGAGCATATTTGTGAGGTGTGGAGGGAGGAGCAGGGAGTTTTATGAGAGGAGCATGGAGGAGCGATATCGATAGTGGATGAGAGAGTAGCTTAGTTAGAGGTGGGATTCGTGGAGAGAGCAGTGGTGGTATAAGGAATATAGTTGGTAAACATATGTTAGTGAGATGGCATAGGAGCATTACAGTTGGTATAATCTTTACTTAGAATGGCATTAGGAGCATATAATTTTAACATATTTAAGTTCGGATGGAATTAGGAGCATACAGTTGTATAATCTTTACTTAATGGCATTAGGAGCATATAGTTTTAACATATTTAGTTAGATGGAATTAGGAGCATCAGTTTTATAATCTTTCCTTAATGGCATTAGGAGCATATAGTTTTACATATTTAGTTAGACTGGAATTCAAGGAGCATACACGTTTTTGTCTTTAGTTGGATGGCGTTAGGAGCAGCATATAGTTTTAGCTATTTTTGTTAACAGTCTGAGAAGATTTTAGTTTAACATAATTTCATTAGTTGGCATTAGGAATCATTAATTTTAACTAATTTTATTAATGAAATAAACAGCATTTAGTTTCATCTAATTTCGTTGTATAGCATTAGGAGCTTTATTTTTTACTAATTTTGTTAGATGACATTAGGAGAACTTAGTTTTAATTAAATTTGTGAATGGCATTAGGGGCCTTATTTTAAATAACTTCGTCAGATGGGTTACGGATACCTGTAGTTTAAAGTATTCCATTGAATAATTTGTTTCATTTGTTTGTAACAGCTGCCATATATAATATATATATATATATATATATATATTATATAT
>CM042166.1:549960-564960 GCA_023376005.1 Doryteuthis pealeii
AAAGATTTTTTAAATTTAATAAAAAACCGAATTTTCCGTTTCAGTTTTGGAAAAGAAGGGAAGACGGGTGCAACATTACCATTTTTCTGAGCCTCTAAGTGAGAGAGAGAGAGAGAGGGGGGGAGAGGGAGAGGGGGTTAAGACAGTAAGGAGAGGAGAGAGAGAGAGAAGAGAGAGAGAGGTGAGTTAAGAGAGTCAGAGATAGAGAGAGAGAGAGGTTAAGAGAGTAAGAGAGAGATAGTAAGAGAGAGAGAGAGAGAGAGAGAGAGAGAGAGAGAGAGAGAGAGAGAGAGAGAGAGAGAGAGAGAAAGAAAGGTTAAGAGAAAGATAGAGAGGTTAAGAGAGTAAAAGAGAGAGAGGGGGTTAAGAGAGTAAGAGAGAAAGGGGTTTTAAGGGAGTAAAGAGTGAGAGACAGGGGGTAAGAGAAAAAGAGAAGAGAGAGAGAGGTTAAGAGAGTAAGAGAGGGGGGTTAAGAGAGTAAGAGAGAGAGGGGGTTAAGAGTGAGAGAGAGAAAGAGAGTAAGAGAGGTTAAGAGAGTAAGAGAGGGTGGTTAAAGAGAGAGAGAAAGAGAAAGAGAGAGAGGTTAAGAGAGTAAGAGAGAGAGGGGGAGAGGGGGAGAGGAAGAGAGAGAGAGAGAGTAAGCGAAAAAGAAAGAAAGAGAGTAAGAGTGAAAGCAAGATAGATACAAAGAGAATGGTAGCAAGAGAAAGAAAGAGAAAAAGAGATTGTATCATTAATAATCGTAGATTTTGATGTAATCCGACGAAAATAATTATTGTTCAATTCGATAAAATCTATTTGTAAGATTGGTTATATTTCATCTGTGATCCCCACGGCTAATAACTGTTAGTATCTCATCTCAGTGTCATAGAGATCTGTTAGAAAATGATCAGTTTTAGATAGGAATAATTTGATAAAACAAAAGCGACTTGTAAATGCGCTTGAAGGTAGGCCGCTCTGTGGTAAATAAATCTGATACAGTTTTCTTTTTAAATATATTATACTTCACTTGTTTGCATTGCAATAAGTATGACAAAAATGTTGGTATTAAAGCACAACCCTCTTTCTTTAAACTTTCATAAATGATTTAAAATTAGAAATACACACTAATTTTTTTTAACATTAAGAACAGAACCTAAACTTATACAAAAAAAAAACGTTTTCTATGAATTTCTTAATTATACCAATGATATAAATAACGTTATCTCTGGAAAGTAAAAAAATATTTGTTTTACTTTCTTTAAGATGGGATAATTATATAGATTAAAATCTGTATCTGTCAAAATGGCGATTTTTCCCTTTCTAGCATTATTTGTATTATTTGGAATATTGTCCTCATCGTCATTGTTATTTGTACAACGTTTCGGTCGATGTGCCCCCCGGCCTTCTTCAGGTATTTCTTGTCGGACTCGGGAAACCTTCTCGGACTCGGGAACCTTCTTGTCGTAATAGGTAACCTTCTTGTAATCGGAACTTTGAACCTAACCCTTTATTCAGTACACGGGGATATCCTGTTCTCATTTCGCTAACCATAGCTGGGGTACAGGTGTTAAGCTGTGTTAATTATTATTCTATGATAATTCCCTTTTTCTTCTTTCTTGAAAATGTGCACATTTTCAAGAAAAAGAAGAAAAAGGGAATTAACATAGAAGGTTCCCGAGTCCGAGAAGGTTTCCCGAGTCCGAGAAGGTTCCCGAGTCGGACAAGAAATACCTGAAGAAGACCGGGGGGCACATCGACGGAAACGTTGTACAAATAACAATTAAGATGAGGACCATATTCCAAATAATACAAATAATACCAGAAAGGGAAAAATCGCCATTTTGACAGATGCAGATTTTATTTTATACAATTATCCCATTTTAAAGAAAGTAAAACAAATAATTTTTTACTTGTAATTTTTAAAAAATCCTCCCTCTTCATAATGCAGCAAAAAGAACCTTAAGTCTGATTTAATTTTTACGATTTTTACTGAATTTTAATTTATAGAAGGGTGAAAAAAACACGTGAAATTTTGGTCATGCCTAAATTGCAAGGATTCATTTTTAGTAATAAATTAATTTTCATTCTGATGACATTGGATTCTGTTGACATCAGAAACATGATAGAATAGAATAGAGAGATGAACAGGAGATTCTAAGGAAGGGCCAATATATAAGTTGTATAAGAGAAATGTCCTAATAGGTAAATAGCCTTTTAGGAGATAAAGTATGGATTCCTAACAAAACATTTCGATCTCATTGTGACGGAGAACGAGTACTACCGTACTCATTTAGAAAAAGAGCAAGACATTGTCTTGCCTGCCGGAGTCGAACCCGCGCCCTCCCGAATGCAAAGAAATGCGATTTAGGCGCTGGGTGGACGCGAGGTGAAATTTATTTGCCCGGATGTTGGGGCCTACGCGCGTCCATCCGAATGCACGAGAATTGTGCGTTGCACGGGCGCGAGGTTCGACTGACGTGCCCGGGTGTTTGGGGAATATACCCATATATAACTGAAGTGAGTGGAGCGCTGGGAGAAGCAGTTGGCATACGCGAGACTGCAGTCAGTGAAGAAACATGTTGTGGACGATCCTGCATAAGAATTTGCTTTTAATTCAACAAAACAAACAATCTTCTTTCTCATTTTCTTTGTGTTCAGTTTGTTGCGGAATCATATACATTGGTACCCTAACTTACAAGTTTTCCGACTTACGAGTTGTCACTCGGTCGATGTTTTGTCTTGTGTTGCGAGCTAAAACGAGGTACGAGCGAGCCTCATGTACGGTTATGTTAATAAAGCCACTAAAAAGATTTATGTTTCCAAATTTATTACATCAAAGAATTCAGTTAAGTATGAGGGTAAAAAGTATTTGTGATGTTTCATACTCTCTTTTATGCTCACGGCTTGCACGCTCTCATGTGTTTTTTCGATACTAAACTTGAATTTTACCTCAAAAACTTATTAAAATCGAATAAGTATTTTATTTTTTGTGGGAGATCCAAAATATGGAATCTTCTTCATCTCAATTTTACCAATGTCATTTTTTTAAAATTACGTAATATTATAAAACATTTTTGGTGCACGATTACGCGATAAGTCAACGAATATTTTAAAGCTAAAAGCTTTAAAATATTCGTTAACTTATTGCGTAATCGTGCGCAAAAAATGTTTTATAATATTACGTAATTTAAAAAAAATGACATTGGTAAAATCTTTTACTACTATTCGGTATAAAAGATAATTTTTATGTTTAAATTAAACAGATCTTTGTTGAAACGCCCTGCAGATGAAAGTGAGGAAAGCAGAAAAGCGCGATGAAAAAACAAAAAAAAACCAAAAAATAAAAATAAAAAAGACAAAAAAAAAACGAGCAAAAAAAGAAAAGAACCCCCCCCAAAAAAAAAAACAAAGCAAAAAAAAACAAAACAAGCAAAAAGAAAAACAAGCAAAAAAAAAAAACAAGCAAAAAAAAAAACAAGCAAAAAAAACCCCAAAAAGAACAAGAAAAAAAAAAAAACAGGAAGAAAAAGTTAAGCGAAAGTGAATTGAAAAAGAAACTTGTTGCATTAAGGAAAACCAATTATTTCTTTAATTTCTAATTTAATAAGTTTTTATACAACACAGTGTTATTTATCTTATCAAAAACATGTAACAAAAGATTAAGATGTTTTTTTTCGGGGGGGGGGGTGAGTCTGGAACGGATTAATGGCATTTCAGTTAATTTCAATCGGGAGGATTGATTAGATATACGAGGAAACTAAGTTACGAGTGGAAAGAATTAAACTCGTAAGTCAATGTATCTCTGTATAAGTAAGTTTAATAAATAATGGAATGTGAAATTTACACATCGTTGTGTTCTTTTGACAAGGAAATGTACATTAGTGAAACTACACCAACTATATCAATTCTACAAACGCGTGGTGTAATGGTTAAAGTCATGGGAAATGGACTCGTCGCCACGAGTTCAAATCCTGGACGTGGTAATTGCATTTCACTTAGCGCTAATACACTTGGGAAAGGTATGAATTCTACTCTCCCTCCAGCTATGGGTAAATAGCAGGGCAGACTGGGTTCTTTAACCATGGCTAGGTAACCAGTCTAGGAGAAGGAAAACACTGAATTCAAACCTGTTGAACTCCGCTTAAGAAATTGACCTCGTGTCGTATCCTGCTCGTGCGGGGGAGTTGGTAAATATATATATATCAATTCTACAAGCAATTTGAATACGCTTATATATATTAACCAACCCCTTCACACGAGCAGAATGTGACACAAGGTCAATTACTTAAGCGGAGTTTAACAGGTTTGAATTCAGAGTTTCCCTTCTCCTAGATTGATGACCTAGCCATGGTTAAAGAGCCCAGTCTACCCTGCTATTTACCCATAGATGGAGGGAGAATTGGATTCATACCTTTCCGAAGGATATTAGTGCCATGTGAAATGCAAACCGATTCGTCGAGGAATTGAACTCTGGTCGACGAGTCCATTTCTCACGACTCTAACCACTAAACCACGTGCCTCCATATACGCTTATATGGTTTCAAGTATTCCTGTCTAACAACAATAATTTACAAGAAATTGTATGATATTGAATTAGTAAGTCAAGGTCAAGTAAGTAATTAAAGTCGACGGGGTGGCCTAAGGTCAGTATTAGCCAATCAGCGAGGGAGTCTATCCCCTTTTCACTAAGACCAGATTAAGGAGATTGTTTTTGGTGACTGAACCACACCTACTATCAGCTCCTTACTTTACCGCACATATCCCTGTGCTACTCATACGCTGAGTTGGTGAGGGCCGGTATCGAACCTAGAACCTTGTGGTTCCTAGTCCGACGCCCTACTGACTGAGCTAAACCGGCTCTTACCACTTTACTTTGAGGCTTTTGAAAATATTCAAAATGTTCCTGCTTCAATGAGGGGTTATAGAACCATTGTTTTAGGGTCTGCAGATGCGACCGACCACTAAAGCATCTCGTGAGATTGGTCACAGAGTTTAAAGTGCTAGAACGTTGGTCGAATAAATCTTTAAGCCCAACATATTTTCTTTTCAATATAAAGTTAAACAAAAGAAAAAAAAACAATAAAAAAAGTTGAAAATGAAAAGATTCAATTTTTATTTTACAAAAGAACTAAAGAGTAAAATGAATTGTTGAAAAGGAGCCAATCTTGAAGAATCTACTCATCGGGAAGGGGGGGACACCATTCCCCTCCCCCCCTCTAGCATATGCCACTGACTCCAGCACATCAAAAAGACACATTTCTTTATGCCAGCACATGTATAGGAGTTCAATAATATCAATGTATTGATCCAGTTCAGTTCTTTAGTATCAAACCAGTAATTCAATATCAGTTTGGCTGGGATGGCCAGAATAGAATCCAGAAGAGAATCTTCGGATATACAGAAAGCATAAAGATATCTATTACAGTCATCTCCTTTTATCCGAGATCTCGGATATGCATGGTCAATCCCCAGAAATGGACAGTTCATAAGTTTGACTAAATAACAATCCCAAAATCCGAGAGTAGTGATGCTGATGAAATGTTTGAGGATGCTAAAGTTTATCCACTTAAGAATAGATATTTAATTCAAATTTACAACCAGCATTCATGGCTATTTTGGGTTTTACTCAATAAGGTTTTACTGCTACTTTAAACCCATCATATCGTTGAATAGAACTCGCAGAAATCTTTCTTTTGAGGTTGCTATCGTTTATATACTTAAGAATCGATATTTAATTCAAATTTAAATTCACCATAAAGTGTTTTACTCAATAAGTTTTTACTGCTAGTTTAAACCCATTATATCGTTGAATAGAACTCGTATAAATTTTTCCTTTGAGTTTGCTAAGGTCTATCTATTTAAGAATTAATATTTAATTCAAATCTACAGTCCGCAACACCATTGAAGCGTATTTTGTATTTTACTCAATAAGTCTTTACTGCTAGTTTAAACCCATTATATCGTTGTATAGAACTCGTAGAAATCTTCCTTTTCGTTTTCACTCACACGAATAAAGATCCAGTAAGTTACAATTTTCTACCGAAATATTTTGTTTGATTTATTCCTGTTGGTTATTCAATTTCTTAATTAAAAAATCATTTTCAGTCAATTGGCCAAAACTTGTTACGATTAGAGGCTTTTTAAACATTATATGAAAAATCAATTAAATGGTCCGTTTTTCACGAAAAATTTCATAATTACTTACCTTCTGATGAAAAATATGTTTTTTAAATTTTTTTCCTAAAATATATTAAAGAAATATTTTTTACGAGGTCTATCCTCGTATTTTATTTTATGAAATATGAAAAAATGAGTCCACAAAAAAGATTTTCATTATTTTTAATAAGATAAGAGTCTGAATAACTATATCAGAGATTTTTATACGGGAGTTTTTCTTTTAGTAAAAGAACCATGAATACAGAATTCTGCTAAAAAGAATATCAATAAAGGAATTGACCCTGTGTGTCAAACAAAAACGGACTGTTTTACTTATTTTTCAAGATAATAGTGAGTAATGTTTCCCCACTCGGATAATTTGATCTTGAATTAACTGTTTTTCTTTGTAACAACTCCTTATTTCGTTATTTCTTTTGGCGAGATTTTTAAAAACAAGTTAAAATATTCACGTTTCTTCCTTCAATATAGCCTAAACTGATCACGTGACGTATTTTGGTGGTACCTAAAAGACACATATCAATTTTGTCTAATAATTGATCCGACAGTTTTCAAACAAATCCTTGTGTGTCGATGTTACCTCTCAGGACGAGACAAAAACAAAAGATCTGGACTTACTAATGAATTTCTTGAGCGAATTTCTTTCAGAAAGTTTTGATACTTCATTTCCTGATGCAAATTCACTAACAAGTTTATTCCGTTGAAGGAAGCAAATTCTTTTGATTCTTTTTATTATAAAAATTCGAGTGCAAATGAATAAAATTGGGCAAACGAATGAAAAAGAAAAAAAAAGATAAAAATGAAATTTGGATACAAAATCGCAAATAATGAATTTTTTTTCTTTTATTCTTTTACATGCAAATTAGTAAATTAAATTTTTGTAACAATGTTTAAATAATTTGGCAATTTAACCTCAGTCATTTGAATATGCAGAAAAAATTGTCCTATTTTTTCATTTCATGAATATTTGAAATTTTACCAAATTATTTAAACATTGTTACAAAAATTTAATTTACTAATTTGCATGTAAAAGAATAAAAGAAAAAAAATTCATTATTTGCGATTTTGTATCCAAATTTCATTTTTATCTTTTTTTTTCTTTTTCATTCGTTTGCCCAATTTTATTCATTTGCACTCGAATTTTTATAATAAAAAGAATCAAAAAGAATTTGCTTCCTTCAACGGAATAAACTTGTTAGTGAATTTGCATCAGGAAATGAAGTATCAAAACTTTCTGAAAGAAATTCGCCCAAGAAATTCATTAGTAAGTCCAGATCTTTTGTTTTGTCTCGACCTGAAGAGGGTGACATTGACACGCAAGGATTTGTTTGAAAACTGTCGGATCAATTATTAGACAAAATTTGATATGTGTCTTTTAGGTACCACCAAAATACGTCACGTGATCAGTTTAGGCTATATTGAAGGAAGAAACGTGAATATTTTAACTTGTTTTTAAAAAATCTCGCCAAAAAGAAATAACGAATATAAGGAGTTGTTACAAAGAAAAACAGTTAATTCAAAGATCAAATTATCCGAGTGGGGAAACATTACTCACTATTATCTTGAAAAATAAGTAAAACAGTCCGTTTTTTCGTTTTACAACAGGGTCAATTCCTTTATTGATATTCTTTTTAGCAGAATTCTGTATTCATGGTTCTTTTACTAAAAGAAAACTCCCGTATAAAAATCTTCTGATATAGTTATTCAGACTCTTGTCTTTATTAAAAATAATGAAAATATTTTTTGTGGACTCATTTTTTCATATTTCATAAAATAAAATACGAGGATAGACCTCGTAAAAATATTTCTTTAATATATTTTAGGAAAAAATTTTAAAAAACATATTTTCATCAGAAGGTAAGTAATTATGAAATTTTTCGTGAAAAACGGACCATTAATTGATTTTTCATATAATTTTTAAAAAAGCCTCTAATCGTAACAAGTTTTTGGCCAATTGACTGAAAATGATTTTTTTAATTTAAGAAATTGAATAACCAACAGGAATAAATCAAACAAAATATCTTCGGTAGAAAATTGTAACTTACTGGATCTTCGTTCTTTATAAATGGACTCATTTATTCGTGTGAGTGAAAACGAAAAGGAAGATTTCTACGAGTTCTATACAACGATATAATGGGTTTAAACTAGCAGTAAAGACTTATTGAGTAAAATACAAAATACGCTTCAATGGTGTTGCGGACTGTAGATTTGAATTAAATATCAATTCTTAAATAGATGGACCTTAGCAAACTCAAAGGAAAAATTTATACGAGTTCTATTCAACGATATAATGGGTTTAAACTAGCAGTAAAAACTTATTGAGTAAAACACTTTATGGTGAATTTAAATTGGAATTAAATATCGATTCTTAAGTATATAAACGATAGTAACCTCAAAAGAAAGATTTCTGCGAGTTCTATTCAACGATATAATTGGTTTAAACTAGCAGTAAAACGTTATTGAGTAAAACCCAAAATAGCCCTCAATGCTGGTTGTAAATTTGAATTAAATATCTATTCTTAAGTGGATAAACTTTAGCATCCTCAAACATTTCATCAGCATCACTACTCTCGGATTTTGGGATTGTTATTTAGTCAAACTTATGAACTGTCCATTTCTGGGGATTGACCATGCATATCCGAGATCTCGGATAAAAGGAGACGACTGTAATAGATATCTTTATGCTTTCTGTATATCCGAAGATTCTCTTCTGGATTCTATTCTGGCCATCCCAGCGAAACTGATATTGAATTACTGGTTTGATACTAAAGAACTGAACTGGATCAATACATTGATATTATTGAACTCCTATACATGTGCTGGCATAAAGAAATTTGTCTTTTTGATGTGCTGGAGTCAGTGGCATATGCTAGAGGAGGGGGTAAGGGGAATGGTGTCCCCCCTTCCCGATGAGTAGATTCTTCAAGATTGGCTCCTTTTCAACAATTCATTTTACTCTTTAGTTCTTTTGTAAAATAAAAATTGAATCTTTTCATTTTCAACTTTTTTTATTGTTTTTTTTTCTTTTGTTTAACTTTATATTGAAAAAAAAATGTGTTGGGCTTAAAGATTTATTCGACCAACGTTCTAGCACTTTAAACTCTGTGACCAGTCTCACGAGATGTTTTAGTGGTCGGTCGCATCTACAGACCCTAAAACAATGGTTCTATAACCCCTCATTGAAGCAGGAACATTTTGAATATTTTCAAAAGCCTCAAAGTAAAGTGGTAAGAGCCGGTTTAGCTCAGTCGGTAGGGCGTCGGACTAGGAACCACAAGGTTCTAGGTTCTATACCGGCCCTCGCCAACTCAGCGTATGAGTAGCACAGGGATATGTGCGGTAAAGTAAGGAGCTGATAGTAGGTGTGGTTCAGACGCCAAAAACAATCTCCTTAATCTGGTCTTAGTGAAAAGGGGATAGACTCCCTCGCTGATTGGCTAATACCGAACTTAGGCCACCCCGTCGACTTTAATTACTTACTTTACCTTGACTTACTAATTCAATATCATACAATTTCTTGTAAATTATTGTTGTTAGACAGGAATACTTGAAACCATATAAGCGTATATGGAGGCATGTGGTCTAGTGGTTAGAGTCGTGGGAAATGGACTCGTCGACCCGAGTTCAATTCCTCGACGAATCTTTTTGCATTTCACATGGCGCTAATATCCTTGGGAAAGGTATGAATCCAATTCTCCCTCCATCTATGGGTAAATAGCAGGGTAGACTGTGCTCTTTAACCATGGCTAGGTAATCAGTCTAGGAGAAGGGAAACTCTGAATTCAAACCTGTTAAAGTCCGCTTAAATAATTGACCTTGTGTCACATTCTGCTCGTGCGGAGGGGTTGGTAAATATATATAAGCGTATTCAAATTGCTTGTAGAATTGATATAGTTGGTGTAGTTTCACTAATGTACATCTCCTTGTGAAAAGAACACAACGATGTGCGAATTTCACATTCCATTATTTATTAAACTTACTTATACAGAGATACCTCGACTTACGAGTTTAATTATTTCCACTCGTAACTTAGTTTCCTCGTATATCCAATCAATCCTCCCCATTGAAATTAACTGAAATGTCATTAATCCGTTCCAGACTCACCCCCCCCCTCCCCAAAAAAAACATCTTAATCTTTTGTTACATGTTTTTGATAAGATAAATAACACTGTGTTGTATAAAAACTTATTAAATTAGAATATAAAGAAATAAATTGGTTTTCCTTAATAGCACTTTCGATAACTTTTTCTTTTGTCTGTTTTTTTTTTGCTTGTTCTTTTTTTTTTTTTTTTGCTTGTTTTTTTTTTTTGTTTGTTTTTTTTGCTTGTTCTTTTTTGGGGTTTTTTTCTTGTTCTTTTTTGGGTTTTTTTGCTTGTTTTTTTTTTTTGGCTTTTTTTTTTTTGCTTGTTTTTTTTTTTTGCTTGTTTTTTTTTTCTTGTTTGTTTTTGGTTTTTCTTTTCTTTTTTGCTTGTTTTTTTTTTTTTTTTTCTTTTTTTCTTTTTGTTTCTTTTTTTTTTTTCTTTTTCATCACGCTTTTCTGCTTTCCTCACTTTCATCTGCCGGGTGCTTCAACAAAGATCTGTTTAATTTAAACATAAAAATTATCTTTTATGCCGAATAGTAGTAAAAGAATTAAAAGCTTTAAAATATTCGTTAACTTATTGCGTAATCGTGCACCAAAAAATGTTTTATGATATTACATAATTTTTAAAAAATGACATTGGTAAAATTGAGATGAAGAAGATTCCATATTTTGGATCTCCCTCAAAAAATAAAATACTTATTCCGTTTTTAATAAGTTTTTGTGGTAAAATTCAAGTTTAGCATCGAAAAAACACATGAGAGCGTGCAAGCCGTGAGCATAAAAGAGAGTATGAAACATCACAAATAGTTTTTACCCTCATACTTAACTGAATTCTTTGATGTAATAAATTTGGAAACATAAATCTTTTTAGTGGCTTTATTAACATAACCGTACCTGAGGCTCACTCGTACCTCAAGTTTTAGCTCGCAACATCGACCGAGTGACAGTTAAGGAACTCCTAATTTATGGTACCAATGTATATGATTCTGTAACAAACTGAATACAAAGAAAATGAGAAAGAAGATTGTTTGTTTTGTTGAATTAAAAGCAAATTCTTATGCAGGGTTGGGACAACCCTGCATAAGAATTTGCATTTATTCATTGACTGCAGGCTCGCGTAGGCCAACTACTTCTGCCCAGCGCTCCACACTTCAGTTATTTATGGGCATATTCCCCAAACATCCGGGCACGTCAGTCGAACCTCGCACCCGTGCAACGCACAATTCTCGTGCATTCGGATGGACGCGTGTAGGCCCCAACATCTGGGCAAGTAAATTTCACCTCGCGTCCATCCAGCGCCTAAATCGCATTTCTTTGTATTCGGGAGGGCGCGGGTTCGACTCCGGCAGGCAAGACAATGTCTTGCTCTTTTTCTAAATGAGTACGGTAGTACTCGTTCTCCGTCACAATGAGATCGAAATGTTTTGCAAGAAATCCATACTTTATCTACTAAAAGGCTATTTACCTATTAGGACATTTCTCTTATACAACTATATATTGGCTCTTCCTTAGAACCTCCTGTTCATCTCTCTATTCTCTTCTATCATGTTTCCGATGTCAACAGAATCAAATGTCATCAGAATGAAAATTAATTTATTATCAAAAATGAATCCTTGCCATTTAGGTATGGCCAAAATTTCACGTGTTTTTTTCACCCTTCTATAAATTAAAATTCAGTAAAAATCGTAAAAATTAAATCAGACTTAAGGTTCTTTTTGCTGCATTATGAAGAGGGATGATTTTTTTAAAATTACAAGTAAAAAATTATTTGTTTTACTTTCTTTAAAATGGGATAATTGTATAAAATAAAATCTGTATCTGTCAAAATAACGATTTTTCCCTTTCTGGTATTATTTGTATTATTTGGAATATGGTCCTCATCTTAATTGTTATTTGTACAACGTTTCCGTCGATGTGCCCCCCGGTCTTCTTCAGGTATTTCTTGTCCGACTCGGGAACCTTCTCGGACTCGGGAAACCTTCTATGTTAATTCCCTTTTTCTTCTCTTTCTTGAAAATGTGTACATTTTCAAGAAAGAGAAGAAAAAGGGAATTATCATAGAATAATAATTAACACAGCTTAACACCTGTACCCCAGCTATGGTTAGCGAAATGAGAACAGGATATCCCCGTGTACTGAATAAAGGGTTAGGTTCAAAGTTCCGATTACAAGAAGGTTACCTATTACGACAAGAAGGTTCCCGAGTCCGAGAAGGTTTCCCGAGTCTGACAAGAAGGTTCCCGAGTCCGACAAGAAATACCTGAAGAAGGCCGGAGGGCACATCGACGGAAACGTTGTACAAATAACAATGACGATGAGGACAATATTCCAAATAATACAAATAATGCTAGAAAGGGAAAAATCGCCATTTTGACAGATGCAGATTTTATTTTATACAATTATCCCATTTTAAAGAAAGTAAAACAAATAATTTTTCACTTTCCAGAGATAACGTTATTTATATCATTGGTATAATTAAGAAATTCATAGAAAACGTTTTTTTTGTATAAGTTTAGGTTCTGTTCTTAATGTTAAAAAAAATTAGTGTGTATTTCTAATTTTAAATCATTTATGAAAGTTTAAAGAAAGAGGGTTGTGCTTTAATACCAACATTTTTGTCATACTTATTGCAATGCAAACAAGTGAAGTATAATATATTTAAAAAGAAAACTGTATCAGATTTATTTACCACAGGGTGGCCTACCTTCAAGCGCATTTACAAGTCGCTTTTGTTTTATCAAATTATTCCTATCTAAAACTGATCATTTTCTAACAGATCTCTATGACACTTGAGATGAGATACTAACAGTTATTAGCCGTGTGGATCAGAGATGAAATATAACCAATCTTACAAATAGATTTTATCGAATTGAACAATAATTATTTTCGTCGGATTACATCAAAATCTACGATTATTAATGATACAATCTCTTTAGCTCTTTCTTTCTCTTGCTACCATTCTCTTTGTATCTATTTTGCTTTCACTCTTACTCTCTTTCTTTCTTTTTCGCTTACTCTCTCTCTCTCTTTTCCTCTCCCCCTCTCCCCTCTCTCTCTTACTCTCTTAACCTCTCTCTCTTTCTCTTTCTCTCTCTCTTAACCACCCTCTCTTACTCTCTTAACCTCTCTTACTCTCTTTCTCTCTCTCACTCTTAACCCCCTCTCTCTCTTACTCTCTTAACCCCCCTCTCTTACTCTCTTAACCTCTCTCTCTCTCTTTTTCTCTTACCCCCTGTCTCTCACTCTTTTACTCCCTTAAAACCCCTTTCTCTCTTACTCTCTTAACCCCCTCTCTCTCTTTTACTCTCTTAACCTCTCTATCTTTCTCTTAACCTTTCTTTCTCTCTCTCTCTCTCTCTCTCTCTCTCTCTCTCTTATCTCTCTCTTACTCTCTTAACCTCTCTCTCTCTCTATCTCTGACTCTCTTAACTCACCTCTCTCTCTCTCTCTCTCTTTCTCTTACTGTCTTAACCCCCTCTCCCTCTCTCCCCCCTCTCTCTCTCTCTCTCACTTAGAGGCTCAGAAAAATGGTAATGTTGCACCCGTCTTCCCTTCTTTTCCAAAACTGAAACGGAAAATTCGTTTTTATTAAATTAAAAATTGTAGATGTTGATTTAATTTAACGAAAATAATTAATATTCAATTCAATAATATTTATTTGCAAGATTGGATATACTTCATCACATTATGCAGTTCAGGTATGGAATGGCAGAATGGCAGAAAAAGACTGGACTAAAAACTTGATATAGCGATATTTTATTGCCTGAGCAAACATACTAGAAGAGAATAAAGATATGACAGGAAATACAAGGAAAAGCTTAGTAGTTGTATAAGAGAAATGTCCTAAAGAAAAATAGGCTTTTAGTAGAGAAAGTCTTGCAGTAACCGATAAAGGAGGGAAGTAAAAACAGTTACATGTTGTACATGTTCTCGTGTGCCACGCGACACGAAATAAAAGTGAGGCACCTGTTGGATAATATCGTGGTATATATATATATATATATATATATATATATATATATATATATATACCAACCCTTCCGTATGAGCAGGATGTGACACAAGGCCAATTTCTTAAGTGGAGTTCAACATGATTGAATTCAGAGTTTTCCATCTCCTAAACTGGTTGCCTAACCAATGTTAAAGAGCCCGGTCTGCCCTACTATTTATCCATAGCTAGAGGGGAAGTAGGATACCTTTTCCGATGGTATTAGTGCTAAGTGAAATGCAATTACCACATCCAGGATTTGAACTCTGGGCGACTAGTCTATTTCCCATGACTTTAACCATTACACCACGCGCTTCCATAATATCGTGGTATAAGATGCAAACAAAATAGTCACTTCTTTATATAGAGCCTACCAGCAGTTGTAGCAGCAACTTCCGGTAAGAAATAGCCAATGAGCTGGCTGGACAAAAGATCGTTTTAAGATCGTTCACTGTCTCAATCACTTGGCAATCAATACCAAAGATGGACGGCTGACACAGGTGGGTTACTTTAGATTTGGAATAACCAACATTCAACAACAACTTGGATTCAAGAATTTATTGGAAATTCGATAGTAAATTATCCCCCCTACCGCTAGGGGGCGAATCGCCAACATCGTATGTTGGCGCCAAAATCAAAAACTTTACTTATCTACTGACCGTCGACTTGGACGAAGGCGTTTTTTCACAGCATACTTTCTGAAGGTTGTTTCGACAGCGAACTTACCAGAAGGCTGAGGACCCAAATAGTCTACTTGAGAAGGGCCCCATCC
>CM042166.1:572460-622494 GCA_023376005.1 Doryteuthis pealeii
TGACAGGTTGGGATTTGTAATTTGTAATATATTTTCTTTAATAGGAGTACAACCTGGGTAGTCTAAATCGGCTCTACAAGTTTAATTCTAACAATTTATTAACCGGAAAATATAAACAATGAGTAACGATATAAAGTCCTCCCTGTGTATAAAATTGAGTTTGAGGGACTTACTGGTGTGCTGGAGAAGATATCTGGTATCTTAGCGTAATTTCTTGGAGAGGTCTTAAAGTCGCTGCCTCGTGGGAACTGGTCCAAGGTCTGTCTGTGGGGATTTTGGTATTTTGCGCCATAACTTCTGGGCTCATCATGTGATTGGTATATCCAATCACAGAAAGCCTCTCCCCCGCCCAACTCCATACACAGGAATTACCATTTTACTGACCCAAAAGCCAGTTACTAAAAGATTCTGTTTAACGTCAAAGTATTTAAATATCGGAATTCTGTATAATCTATGACTAAGATCAGCTGTGAGATTTTTTATGTGTGTAACTAGAGACTTATAGTTCTTTCATAAAAGAAATCCTAATCTTTGAGTATCAGACATTTGGAGATAAACAGTTAATATTCTATGAATTTGTGTCTAAAATTTTCAAATGAATTATTCATGCGCCGCATATATTTTTTACGGTCCTATTATCTTTGAGTGAGAATCTTTAAGAAGTTAGGAGTAAAAAAATATAAGAATAATATTCAGTCTCTTTTAATTTAACTTCATCTTTTTATTTTTTATTTAAGTTGAACGTAAACTAAAGCGACTTTTGACCAGTGCCTGTATCTATGAAATGAGAGAGTCAAGCAGGACAAAAAGTGTAGAATGCTTCGTGAATTGGAATGTTTGAGATGTTTCAGAGGATCTTTTTTCCGAGTCAGAAAATAGAAGAAAAATAATATTCTGTATCTTTTAATTTAACTTTATCTATTTATGCTTATTTATTTATTTACTTATCTAGGGTTAGACGAGTAAGATCTCCTGGAAACTGATGAAGAAGCAAGGACATCATCATAAGTAATGTTATTCTACGGACACTGGCGCATGGACACACCAGCGTGGATAGGCCTGCAAAAATCTACATCGATCAGCTCTGCACTGACAACGGATGCTGTGCAGAGGACCTACCAGGAGTGATGAACGATAAGGATGGATGGAGAGGAAGATAATGGGGATCTGTGCTGCCAGCGCGACTTGATGATGATGATGAGGAGGAGGGGAGGAAAGGGGGCGAGAAGAAGAAGAAGAAGAAGAAGAAGAAGAAGAAGAAGAAGAAGAAGAAGAAGAAGGAGGAGGGGAAGAGTATTAATTTATTAATTTATTTTATTTTATTTTATGAAACACACATGGTTCAGTTTTTTTATTGTAAATGGGCTAAGTGATCCAGGTTCAAGTTCTGGATTACACAGCTTTGTTTTTCATTTCATACAAATCCATCTCTTCTGACCCCACCCCCTCCCTGTTATTGGTAAATAGTACATATTTATACAAACCTTCCGCACGTGTAATGAGTGATAAAGGTAATTTCTTTTAAGCGGAGTTCAACAGGTTTGAATTCTGAGTTTTCCTTCTAGACTGGTTGCCTAACCAAAGTTAAAGAACTTAGTTTGTTCTAGTATTTATCCATAGCTAAAAGGGAGAATAGTTGGATACATACCTTTCCCAAGGGTATTAGAGCTATGTCAAATGAAAAGAGACTCGTCCAGAATTGGAACTTGATTCACCGTATAGATTTCTTACGACGATGTCCATTACCCCCAGCTTCTACACTACTATTTACCCCGAGTTGGGGTGGAGGAAGGACAGATGGATATATGTCTTTTCCCAAATTGAAGTATATAGAGCTTCGTTCAGGATTTGAACTCGGGTCGCCAATTCCATTTCATATGCGTGCCTATTTGTTGATCTTAATTTTTTTTTTGCATGCTCAGTAAGGTCCTCGGTCTGTGTGCCTTTTTGTGGGTGGGGGTATTTGACATCCACGTTAGCTCAGTCGGTATTATTTCCTTCTTCTTCTTCTTCTTCATTCCCTTCTTCTTATTATTTTTCTTTATTCCGTTCTTCTTCATCTGGTTCTTCTTCTCTTTCATCTTCTTCTTCTTTAATTTCCTTCTTCTTCTTCTTCTTCTTCTTCTTCTTCTTCTTCTTCTTCTTCTTCTTCTTCTTCTTCTCTTTCATTTCTTCTTCTTCTTCTTCTTCTGGTTCTTCTCTTTCATTTCTTCTTCTTCTTCTTCTTCTTCTTTATTCCCTTCTTGACTAGGAATCGCAAGGTTCTTGGTTCGATACCGGTCCTCGCTAACTCAGCAAATGAGTAGCACAGAGATCTTTGCGGTAAAGTAAGGAGCTGATGGTAGGTGTGGCGCTCCAAACAAAAAAAAATCTCCTTGGTCTAGCGCTAGTGAAAAGGGAATAGGCTCCGTCGCTGTCTGGCTGATACCACGCCGACTTTACTTTTTTAAACCAATAGATGGAAGCCTAACAGGTATATTTGCCGCTCATCCCACTTATGAGGACTTGACACAAGGACATTTTTATGTGAGCCCACCCACAAGCTTATAGGTGGTAGGTGGAAAAAATTGCGTCGATCCCGTCGGCATTCTCCCACAAGAGGGGCGCCTCAGGCGCTGGGCAATAAACCCAGCCCTGCCCCTTTAAGTCAATGGGTCAGGTATTGCCTGGAGGAAAGCCTCCTGGGATCGACGCTATTAATTTCAACTTAACCTGATCCAGCGGCCGAGAATATCAGGTAAGCCTAACAGGTTCTACTACTCCGGATTAGAGTGGACCTGGGAGTAATGTTGATTAAGGGGTACTCCATATTCCCTAGAGCTCCAAAACTGGAAAATCAGCATCAGATGCCAGATAAGTAAGGGGTTAAAAATAATCGATATCCTCTTTACAATTCAGATTGCTAAGTCAATATAGCAACTTACATTTTGAGGATTTGGTGGCTTGATAAGTCCCGAAAACACTGAAGAGAGGATAGTCGAGGAGAAAGAGGAAGACGACGACGAAGAGGATGGAGAGGAAATAAGATATTGAAAAAAAAATGAAAAAGATATTCAAAAAAAAAAGTTGGCAATTCAGTAAATTGGAATCTTCTGTTTCGATGCATATGACTTTGGGGAAAACAAGTTAAAAATAAATGTTCATTATATGCAAGTTAACATTCTATTTACTTCATGGAAGTTCTTTGGCGTGGGAATCTCATTTTAGGTAAGAAAAAATTGTCTTCAAGGATAATTTAGGAGAAATACTCTGAATGGAGCACTCTGTGACGGCCTTTACACACAAAGCGATGTGTGTATTAAAACAGTTAAAATCCCCTTCCCATTCTGTAAGTGAAGACAGCCTAATGGTTAAGGTGCCGGACAGACACCCAACCGTCCGGAGTTCAATTCCGGCTGTAGGTAACTTACAAAATGTCTAGCCACACTGAAGAGACTTGATAAGTCGAAACACGTGTAATATATATATATATATATATATATATATATACACATATATATATATTTGTGTGTTTGGGTGTATATTCATCATCATCGCGCAATTAGCACGTATATCCATGACAATCCCTCGCCAACCTTCTCTATCATTCATTGCCCCATGGAGGTCCTCTGCACAGCATCCAGTATCCGCACAGAGTTGGTCAATGTAGATCCTTGCAGCCCACATTAGCATATCTACGTGCTGGCCTCCACAGGAGAACGTCGCTTATAAGCTCGATATCTATCTCTCTATCTATATATATATATATATGTGTTGTGTGTGTGTGTGTGTGTACTTGGTGTTGGAAATGATTCTAAACAGGGCCTTTCTTAATATCGAAATATTAGAATTGGTATAGACATAAGAGGCTATTTCAAAACTATAACCATTTTCTTGTACCGATCTCAACCAGGGCTTATTTTAAGGGGTAGGCTGAAATTTTCCCCTTTAAAATAAGCCTTTGTTGAGAGCGGCAGACAGATGAAAGAAATAACCAGTCTTCGCAGTCAGATCATACAACACAAACACTCGACATCCCCTGAAAATAAGACCTAGTGTTATATTTCGGAGTGAAAATTAATATAAACCTCACAATCACATCCACTTCCGCTCCTCCACAGGACTTCCGTTTTCTTTTAAATCTAGTTCTGGGCCATTGATCGGTCAATGTATCCCCCCCGTTGCGTTCTTACCCTTCAAACTTTAACCTCTTTTGTTCTTATTTATTTTTCTTCTCTTTCTCCAGAAATCCGATTGCTGTTTTCTTTTCAATCCCCAAATTCCCCGTAAACCATAATAATTACACTACAACTACATGTAACAGTCGTTATCGATATATTTGTCAAAGCACCGATACTACCAAGATTGTGTTATGGCATCACTGTAAGAAGATTTTTTTGTAGCCATGGCAGTTTTCACTCTCATACTGTTTTTCTAGAATCGTTTTGTTGAATTTAGTCGAGGTTAATTATCTCAAGAATAGCGTTATTGGTTTTTCATTGTTTCTTTTTAATTGAAGGTGACGTGGGCCATGAACGTATCAATTCATATCGTTTAAAGGTCGCGATTTAAAATAATATATATATATATATATATATATATATATATATATATATATATATATATATGGTATAGGCTAGACGGCCGATTGGAGAGGCCCCCTCCGATCAATCGGGCACCTATAGGATTTTCCCAACTCTATTTCCCTTATGGCAAGCCCCAACCCCTTTTTATCATATGGGTGCTAGAAGGTGGTGGCTGCAGGTCTACATGTCCTGGGAATGACGTTAAACTCTATCTGATGGTGAGGTTCCAGTTTTGGAGTTTTGGGGAATGTGGAGCACCCCTTCATCACCATTGCTCCCTGGTCCACTCTGACCCGGAGTGGTAGTACCTGTTAGGGTCCCATCTATGGGTTAAATAGAAAACATGAGTTTATAAACGTTATTGTATTATCCATTAAAAATGAATTTATTTCAAAACTTTGTCGGTATTAAACATTTTTGAATACCAAATTACCAATATAAGTATTTGGCATAAAATAACCCTAGGGTTGAAATGCCGTAAAACCTAACAAACCAAACCAAATATATATGGTAATATTCAATAATTTAAAATATGTTTTTATATGTGCATGTTTTTAGTTATTTTTTTAATTGCTTACTTGTGTGTCAATTCTGAATTCTTGTGTGGATTGAATTTTTGTCTTACGAACTCGATGGCGAAGTCGTAGTTAGTGTCTTTGAACTTGAATCATACCATTGTGTTTACGTTCGGACTAATACCGTTGGTAAAGGTATGAATCCCTTCTTCTCTCTGGCTATGGGTTAAATAGTATCACTATTTTTCTTCTAAAAGTCTGGCTTTGGCATTAGATAAACCACGAAGGTTGATGCCATTAGACCAAGAAGCTATACCAAAACAAACCTTTGTGGGATATTTAATGCCAAAGCCATCATTTTTAAGGAATTTTGTTGAGGATAATTTTTATTGCCTCGGGAGTTAAAAAATAAAAAATTGAATTAATTGGCCTTTTCCTGTTTTCGGTCGATGTACCCTCCGACCTTCTTTAGGTATTTCTTGTCAGACGCAGGAACCTTCTTTTCAAACTCGGGAACCTTCTTGTCGTAATCGGGAGCCATCGCGGAACTTTGAACCTAACCCTTTATTCAGTCCATGGGGGTATCCTGTTCTATTCCGCTAACCATAGCTAGGGTACAGGTGTTAAGCTTATGTTAATTATTATTCTATGTTACTTCTGCCCCTGACCAGGATTGAACCTGCTGTCTAGAAATAACTGTAACTTAGAACTGTCTTAACCTAATTCCTTTATCCACTAGGCTATGTGTCCTGTTGGACAATCCACTATGATAACAATGAAGATGAGGACAAGAGTCCGAATAATAAAAATGATACTAAATATCAAGCCTCATCTAAAAAATTGAGAGAAATACTCGATGAAGTAGACAAATTAAAAACAATCTATTAATTAAATGATATGTGTAAATAACGCTGGGACAGGATCTACTCAACTGAAAAAAGATTATTGGTGATTACTTTATCGGATGTCTAGTATATGGGAGGATAAAATAAGATGGAAATAGAAAGGTCTGATTCCCTTATTATACCTATAATCTCTCAGATCCCCCACATCTATCATTAAGCTCAAACACTCGACAACATTATAACTCATACATACTTTCAAGATACAGTGTATGAGATGTTAAGTTCTTATATTAAAGTCGGAAGGATTAAAGTAACTTTTCAACGTCGGTACATACAAGTACCAGAAATATTCCGACAAATTTATAAAATAATAACAGACTTTATTCTGTGAGAACACAGTAAATACATTCAGGGCAAATATATGAACATGCATAAAGAAAGTAAGTGTAGGACTTGTGTCGAAAGGAATGTCACTTACTGATAGCTACTTGGGGGGTGCATTCCCCTCCGCTCAATGGATATAAAAATATACGTTTATACCATGTGTCATCGTTGCTGGCCCGAGAGAAAAGAATACAGAATTCCTGGGTTACTGACTAAATACTAACGCCACCATTCATGATATGTAAGCATCATTTTTTTAGGCGGAGCAATCATCGTGCAGCGAAAAATTTTCAAAATTTTTCGCTGACTGATGATTGCTCCGCTTCAACATTCAAGCTTAGATAGCATGAAACCAATGGTAGCACACTTGTTCCCATGCAAATAAACATATACTAAAATATTTATTTATGTATCTAACTAGAGCCGGTTTAGCTCAGTCGGTAGAGCGTTCGGCTAGGACTCACAAGGTTCCTGGTTCGATACTGGGGGGATCTTTGCGGTAAATGAGCTGATGGTAGGTGTGGCGCTCCACCTCAGACGCTAAAATGAATCCCCTTGGTCTAGCGCTAGTGAAAAGGGGAAAGACTCTCTCACTGTCTGGCTGATACCGACATTAGGCCGCCCCGACGACTTTAATTACTTTTAATTTTACTTTATATATATATATATATATATATATATATATATATATGAGTGCGTGAGTGTGTATTTATGAGTAAATCTTGATATATTGAAACTGGAACATTGGTTTTCACAACTCTCCACCAAACTTATCTGTCAATAGCAGTTACCAGAGCCGGTGTTACCCTTTCGGCGAACTGGGTAAATTCCCTTAGGCAACAACATCTGGGAGAGCCGCAAATTCAGTGCAAACTAAATTTCTATTCATACTTAAGATATCAGTTTAATATATTGTTCGACCAATGATTTGTCACAACTCATAAGTATTGTTACACTGCACTCTTCTCGTCGGAATGAAGGGGTGACGTGTCAACGCTTGTTACGTTCTGGCACTCATTTCCGAATGGGGAGATGACATGTTAAACGTTTGTTACGTTCGGGTTCTTTCTTCGAATGGAGTAAGGATATGTTGACAGTAGAAATATTTAGCTTACTTATCTCTAGACCGATATTAAATTGGGAGAGACTGGAATCCTGGTTAGTGGGCTGTTGTTCAGTTGACTAGCAATTCTAAGACGTCTGAAGTCTGAAAACCAGCTTGTGGGACTGAGTGACATCTTGCATTGTGTCATTTAGAGTTTTTAGTAAGAACACAATGACACTTCTTTTTCTCATGAGAATTTTATTTCCCCCAAAGTCACAACTGCCGGGAGCAAGAAATCCATGCCAACTCAGTTCTTTCTCACCTTCATATTTCTATGCCACTTCACCACGTCTCATCGGCTCGTCCAATGAAACAATGTCAGGTGGCTATACTGACTCATCATTAAACTTTTCCATTCTCATCTGATTCCAAATTCTTGCTAAAAAAACTTTCTGTGATAATTTACATATCAGGTTACATTCATGGCTCCACGTCACCCCCCCATTATGTTACAGTATCTTATTTTGCCCTACACGTATACAATAATGATGTTATGTTTGTTTGGTTTTGTTTTGTTTTACGGCATATCAACCTCAGTGGGTCATTTAATGCCAATAAAGTTTTGAAATAAATAATTTTTCATGCATAATACAATTTTTTATGAACTCATGTTTTCTTTAACCCATAGATGGGACCCTAACAGGTACTACCACTCCGGGTCAGAGTGGAACAGGGAGCAATGGTGATGAAGGGGTGCTCCACATTCCCCAAACCTCCAAAACTGGAACCTCACCATCAGATAGCGTTTAACGTCATTCCCAGGACATGTAGACCCTCAGTCACTGCCTTCTAGCACCCATATGAAAAAAGGGTTTGGGGCTGCCATGAGGGCAATAGGGTTGGGAAAATCATATAGGTGCTTGGGCTTGACGTGACTAGCCGATTGATCGGAGGGGGCCACCCACGGCCAACAGGTGGCCCCATTGGGGGAGTCTTACTCCTCTGCAGAGGTGCAGTTGGTGCATTCTAACGCCCCACGGACAGTGCGGTGATGATGTTATGATAGAAGGTAATAACTTGCAGGAGTTTGGCTGTTGGCCCACTGAAGAACAGCAAATCTCTTCATGTGTCCAAATTTCTTCCTATTTCCCTGTTGATTATTATTCCCTAGTTTGCTTAACCTATTATGATACAGTAAACTTTAACAATGAACACTAAGATTATATTAAAAATAAATAAGTAAATTACCAAGATATACACGTATACTCCTCTGAGCAAACCTAACAATACTTATTCAATGATTCATTAAATTAATAAACAAATAGCACGGGCTTTTGGGGGCCTGTGTTTGTTCATGTAAATTAACAGCGTTGATCCCTGGGGGGGGCGTCGATCCCAAGGGTCTATCCCCCAGGCAAACACTGCCCCCTCGATTTAAAGGGGCAGGCTGGGTTTATTGCCCAGCGCCTGAGCACCCCCCAATGCCGACGGGATCAACGCATTTTTTGTGTCTACCACCCATGAGTTTCGGCTTGTGGGTGGACCCACATAAAATGTCCTTGTGTCACACCCTCATAAGTGGGATGATAGGCAAATACCTTAAATTAATAAACAAATATAATTATATAATAATAACATAAACTCAACTTTCTAATTTTGTAGAAACTTTCTAGTTTTGTAGAAAACTATTGAACATTTTGGCGTCCTTTTAAATAGAACAAATGGATCTATATTTTTTCTTTTACAAGATATTAGACAATTAAATAATTATCGCAAAGAGAAAAGAAAAGAAAAAATCTCCCCAAATTATTTTTTAGTTTTTGTTTTACATTTAATTTTTATTTTCGGTACATATTTTCTACCAGGATAACTCCTATAATTTTCTTTCGTATATTCACACCTTCGGTCTTATGTCTTTTTATTTATATAGCCCACCGATATTTTGTGCCCACAAAATGAGGGGGAGGGTCAATGTTAATTTACTTGAAAAGAAAATCCGAAAATTTTGAAATAAAATAACTGATGCATTATAAAATGCATTCATTGAGAAATCAAAAGTGAAAATTTCATTAAAATCGGATTTTTGGTAATTTTTATTCAATCGGGGGTGGGATACATTTATTTTAATAAAATACGGATTTGCCATTTCTGGCAGTGCCTAGTATATATATATTATATATATATATATATATATATATATATATATATATATATATATATATATATTCTCTCATTAAAAAATCCTCAGATACAAAATAACGTCTATATATATATATATATATATATATATATATATATATATATATATAAACGTTATTTTATATCTGAGGATTTTTTAATGAGAGAATTTAACATATCAAAAAATGTAAATGTGCTTCCCATATTCGTTGTAGTGTTTTTGGTTTGTTTTTAAATATGTATAAAAACTAATTCTCTGGTCTATTGGTCCTTTATAACCAAGGAAAAAAGCCTGATTTGAAAATATATTTTCTATTCCGAATTTACGTAGAGATGCGTGTAATTATACAAACCCCTGTTCGATGAGCAGGATGTGACTAAATACATATAGCCGGAAGATTCTAGGCTCCAAAAGACCAGGACCAACGAATGGTATCACTCGTCATATTCTAGGTTCTACAAATACACCTCTAGAATGAAAAAAAATAGAGGGGGAAAAAATAAATATTCGACTTGTTTAAAGGGGGGGGCAACAATGTCGTCGCCGTCAAAAAATCTTTAGCAGCTAAAGATCCGTCGTCGTCGAAAAATCTTTAGCAACTCAAAAATCTTCAACAGCTAAAAAATCCGTCGTCGTAAAATCTTCAGCAACTCAAAATCGCAACTCAACTCCGGCCGTCACCCACTTATACTAGTTTCTCCTCAATATCCGGATGTCTGCGCCCCACACACGAGATCGTCAAGCCAATCCCGGCCGCCGGAATCCTCATAGCTATCATCCGGGCACCTGGCGCTTACACCCGGGACTGTAGCATCTCGACTTCGGTGCCAATGTGTCGCCCGTTCGCATTCTGAAGGAAGCGGGTTCGATTCTACAGTCCTACATGTCAGGCAAAGCCTAGCCCGCTTCCTTCGAGAAAACAACAGGCCTTGACGTTCGCCACTCACCTCGTATTCTCTGTCACAACCCCTCCATACAGAGAATGTAGCTAGCATATTATATGCCTTACAAAACACATACATCCACAGGGTATGTAGTTCACATATTCAAGGCTCTGCAAAGATATCCACTGTGCTTGGTATGTACCTGATAAATTCTTGGGTCGTTAAGACCACCATCCCGCAAAGTATGTAGCTGGCATATTTTAGGCCGCAGACCAGCAGACCTGTAGGATATGTAGCCGGCATATTCTAGGCCGCGAAAAACTCCCAACCCCTCAGGATATGTAGTCGGTATATTCTATGCAAGGTATGTCATAGACTCACGAAGCACATTACCAAATATGTACACACCCAAAGAGTTTGCAGCTCACGTATTCTTGTTCACTTACCCCCTACCGCAGGGTATTTAGACTTCATGTTCTAGCTCCCAGAAGCCACCCACCTCCGATGCAGGGTGTGTAGCATGCATATTCTGGGACACTTACCCCCTACCGCAGGGTATTTAGCCTTCATATTCTAGCCCACAGAAGCCACCCACTGTTGACGCAGGGTATGTGTGGGGATTAAAAAATACGAAAATAAAAATAAAATAAAAAATAAAAAACAACAACAGACTCCCATGGGGCATTGACCGGAAGAACCCCTTTTGCGGATGTCCGCCAAAAGGGACTGACTCCCTACTCCAAAAATAATATCTTAGGCCGCAACTATGCCCCGTTCAATAAAGCCTAAGTCATAAAACTACCTCTTGCCTTTGTCTCTTTTCTTAAGTTCCATTTCAGCGTACCAGCCCACAAGAACAAAGAACCAGCTTTCATTGGGGACAAGATACCAGTACAAACGAACATAACTATAGCCCCAGATATGTAACTCGCATAGTCTACACTTTACGAACAAGGCGCTGATCCTATGCTCATAATTGATATATTTGATATATTTGAAGTGAGCACACTCTTGCTATCACTCAAATTTTTTTTTATTTATCTTAGAGTGAGATACAGCGAGTGTGCCCACGACTCGGCATATAGCCGGAAGTTTTAAATTGGGGGAAGGGTGACAAACTGGTCATACCACTACATGGATCTAATTAGCTAAGTTCACTCGCCGACCGATCCATTCCAAAATAAAAATCTTTCATTCTTTCCTTGTGCAGTATACTTTCACCAAAATGCCTCTTTCAATCTATGGCTTTATCCTACTTAGAATTATCCCAATTTCGGAATGGTTTTGATTTTTAAAGCACGTAACTCGTGCTTCGAATGATTAACTGGAGATTTTGAACACATCCGTCAGAATAAGGACAAAAATGTGCGACATCCTCAATTACAATTCGTAGGGTAAACCGTCCAGTCCCGGAGCTTTGTTGAGGCTGACCTGCTTCAACGCATCACGAACTTCAGAGTCTGTAATCCTCCCCTCACAACCACCCGCTTTCGCCTCCCTAAGATGGGGAAAGCGGCTGGTGGGAAATAGTTGTGGAACTCCTGCACCGAGAGGTTCGGCAACCGGGTAAATCGTTCTTGGAAATGCGCCCGAAAGGCTTCCCGTATCTTACGACCCGTACGAAGGCTGTGCCCGTCCGGGGTTACAACACTTCCGATGTACCGTTCCGGGAACCTTCTGAACTCTTCCTGGCGCACTCCTGCGTCCAATTTCATGGCTTCGATGGACACTCTGTTTAGCCTAGATCTAACTATACAACCTTGATAGCGTTCGCTAGCCTTACGCTCAAGGTCCCCTCTAGCTAGACTTAGGGCTAGGGCCCCCCCCCCATCTATCGCCCGGGAAATTCTACCTTCTATGGCTTTCATTTTCGCTGCCTTATCTAGGGCAAGCAGTTGGCAATATTTGATAGTGAAGTCCCTAATCCGAAACTTAAGGTCAGCCCACCCATCTATTCCCAATAACCGTCCCCACTAACGCCCGCTGAATAAGTAAAACCAGCCTCTCACGGTAGTCACGTACCCCCAGCACTGAGGTATTTAACTTCCAGTAAGAGACCAGCCTAGGCCTATCGCTTAAGCGAAGAGTGACAGTAAGCAATTTATGGTCACTCTTCGCATATAAGTGGAACACAGGACAATCTAAAATGTCGACGTCGGCTCTTCTAACTAACACTCTGGGTGATCCATACGAAACCTGTCGACCAGATCGAACTCGGCCATTAGATCGCGCAGGCTGCTTTCACGCCCATCCGACCCGCTAGTTCCCCGTCCCGTCCGGTCTAATTTGAGATCAAGGATCCCATTTCAATCACCCATTAAAACTATTCGTCTCGTATTCGGCCCGAACTACCGAAAAAGGATTTCCTCTCCACAGCGCTATTAGGCGCATAAACCGCGATTACCCGGAAATTGTTGCTTGATATGGCAATATCGGCCACAATCAGCCTGCTACTTGCGCCAGCATAAGAAACGTCAGTCACCGCCCCCAGACTGCATTTAACTAGCAGTGACACACCTCGACTGTCTGAATCACCGTATGCTGAATAGACCTCATAGAAATGATTACCACCTAGCACTCGGCTATCCAGAAACAAAGTGTCTTCTCCACCGCGGCGACTTCCACGCCAAGAGACTTGAGTTCTTCCCTCAAACGACTAGCGCTTGAAGGGTCCCTCCCGTTCAAACTAGAAAAAAAAGAGTCATTGATGCTTACCTTATTCAGTGTCCACCACTGGCAGGAAGTCCTTTAGGGTAAGGATGCCGACGGTTTGGCCAAGACTATCCTAGACCAATTCATTTTTGATGGTATCTGCCCTGGCGATACCGCCGACATAATGGGGTAACTTTATTTTAATCGCCCTGTAAAAGGAAGGGTGCATAAAAATGGGGACCCTCCCTTTACATTTAGGTTTCATTGTTTTTGCTCTCGGATGCAACCTGTTGACCAGCGTTACGCCCGGAAAGGCCTTTTCGGCCGCCTCAATCATACGCCATACATTTATTGTATGATCACTGGCCTCCTGGACGAACGTGGTTACTAATTAAAATCTATTAGAGAATAAGTTTTCGATTTAAGTTTCATTACGTCATTTCTGATGATGACGAAATGAATGTCCAGTTAGAAAGCGTCTTAACGTCATCGTTACCAAGGAAACATTAATAAACATTTGGATAAGCTCAACAAACGTTTGAACGGCTTGACAAATTTTTGCGAAAGTTTTAAACAAAAAGGTAAATCAAATTTCTTATTTTAATCAATTAAAATCAATCTTTTTATTGAATTAAGATTGTTTAAATGCATCCAGTTACCATCGGGTGGTATTAATTTTCATATTTATATTTTCTTACAATGTTTGAAGCAAACCTTTCTAAATAATATGACATGCTTAAAGTATCGGCTCAGTGTTGCGCGCTATTGTGCTTTACGCATAATAGCGCACAAGAGATATCAGATTACGTACAAAAATCATTACATTTCACGGAAATACCCAAAAACGTTGAGGTGCTAGGGTTAAGGTAAGGTTAAAGTGTTAGGGTTAGAATTTATGTTAGGGTTAAGGTTAGGCTACTTCGTAAATCTCCAGCATCTAATAATATTTATACGTAAAATTCGATTCTAATGATATTATCTCTTGCGTGCTAATGTGCATTAGTACCACCGGCTCCCACGAATTCGTATATTAAACTAATAGTTTGTACACAATGATACGGTGTTATGTATTTCAAGTAATTAAAAATTTCAAGTAAACACTACTACTACTACTGCTTCTTCTACTACTACTACTACTACTAATAATAATATAATAATAATAATAATAATAATAATAATCCTTTGTAAACAATCATAGTGTTAAGGAAGTACGAATAATTTGTACTCCAGTTATAGGAATTCAAGTATCTATTACCAATATTTTTCGGAAGGATCCATTTAATTCAAAGATGGGACCCTAACCGCAACTCCCACATCGGGTCAAACTGGACATGAGATTCATGGCAATTGGAGCCTCACTCGAGGGTGTAGTTTAATGTCATATCCAGAAAATCCCTTTTTTGCGAACGAATCTTACTCCTCTACAGGGTATATAGTCCCAGCGTATTCTAGTCCCAGCGTATTCTAGTCTCAGCGTATTCTAGTCCCAGCGTATTCCAGTCCCAGCGTATTCTAGTCCAGCGTAGTCCCAGCGTATTCTAGTCCCAGCGTATTCCAGTCCCAGCGTATTCCAGTCCCAGCGTATTCCAGTCCCAGCGTATTCTAGTCCCAGTCCAGCGTATTCCAGTCTCAGCGTATTCTAGTCCCAGCGTATTCCAGTCCCAGCGTATTCCAGTCTCAGCGTACACCCTCATCCCGTTGCATATTTAGTATATAGTATCCATAGAGATAAGCTTAATTCTTACATGCATAGAATCTCTGTAACTAAAAAGAAAGAAGCTTTTTCGAAAAATGTAATTACTAGAAAGAATTTTCATATGTTTATATGTATTTACACAATCACTTCCCCATGATCATGTTGCAGCACAAAATCAATTTTCAAGCAAAGGACTGCTGATTTGAATTCAGAGATTATATTTCTCTTAGAGAATTTGTAGCGAAAAGACGAACGATCCTAGACTATTCCAATGCCATAGATGGGACCCTACGCTGACGGTGGTTTGAGGCTGTTGAGTCACCCATAGATAGGACCCTACACCGACGGTGGTTTGAGGTTGTTGAGTCACCCATAGATGGGACCCTACGCCGATGGTGGTTTGAGGTTGCGGAGTCACCCATAGATAGGACCCTACGCCGATGGAGTCGCCTACGCCGATGGTGGTTTCACCCATAGATGGGACCCTACGCCGATGGTGTTTGAGGTTGCGGAGTCACCCATAGATGTACGCCGATGAGTCACCCATAGATGGGCCCTACGGGTGGTTTGAGGTTGCGGAGTCACCCATAGTATGGTTTGAGGTTGTTGAGTCACCCATAGATAGGACCCTACGCCGATGGTGGTTTGAGGATGTGGAGTCACCCATAGATGGGACCCTACGCCGATGGTGGTTTGAGATGTGGAGTCACCCATAGATGGGACCCTACGCCGATGGTGGTTTGAGGTTGTTGAGTCACCCATAGATAGGATCCTACGCTGATGCTGGTTTTAGGTTGCTGAGTCACCCAATACTTGAATACGTTGTATCTTCAACTCACTGATTTTTTAGAAAAGAAATTTATTTATTCTTATTTTTAAAACTTGATCTCATCCTCGATTTCTTTGCAGATGATCTCTCTCGTTATTCTGTATTTCTTGGCCAGTGCATCTATCCTTTGTTTCCTGTGCGCAGTGATTTGGGCAATTTATTTTGTTATGAGGTAAGTGCTTCACTTTTAAGATTCTTCGGAATGTACTATTACCTGTGGAGCGCGAAACCATCAAACTATTAGTTGCAATATATACTGATACAAAAAATATCTAGTAAATATTTAAGTAAGGAAGATTTTTTAAAATAACTGCTCTCTCTCTCTTGTTTTATGGAAGCTGAGTTCATCTTGAATGATTTGATTGGCAGAACTATGACTATTCTGTAATGAACAAGCTACCTCATCGATGATAACTCGCCGGTTCTCCATAGCCGTCTCTTGAGTTTGCTGAATTTTCTCATCAGTAGTGGAGGTTGACGGGCGTCTTGCTCGCTCTCCGTGCGTCACGTTTGTCCTACCAATTATCATTTTCTTTGTCCACTCATGCACGCTTCTGTGCGGTAGTGCACTGTACCCGTATCATATAAAATTATATATTTATTTATTTACACACACACACACATATATATATATATATATATATATTATATGTGTGTGTGTGTGTGGTAGTATATTTGGTTACAGAAGTGTTCCAATCTTATTTTTGTTAAGAGAGTTTCAATATGTTGAGTTTGGTAATAAATAACACCTAATGATATCAGTTCTGAAATTAATCCTTAGACCGAATGAATTTTTTATATATCTTATTATAATGGAGAATGTGTGTTCTTCTGTCTGTAACCGAAACTATATTCCTACTCAAGTCACAATTCTCTTAGTTATTGACATCACATTCCCCATGATTTTATTTTTATCTAAACCTCAATTATTTATAAAATTGTCTTACATTATTAATACTGTTAACTATGTCTACATACTGAAATTATATATATACAACAAAATAGCGCTTTACAATGTGAACGGGAAGGCTAATTTGCATATTAATATTTAAAAAATCGAATTTAATAAATATGTGTATTATTGATTTCTAACTGTTCGGTTTATTTTAATGAATATAAGCAACAATCTCTGCAATGAATCTTAAATGAAATCCATTAACAAGATAAAATAACTGTCATTTTATTCTTTACTTACTCTTTTAACTAAATACTTAAATTAGAAAAAATAACAATGAAAAACGAGAGTGATGAAGAAAAGTTTTCATTTTTATTACTCCCTCTGTTTCAAATCTTTATCATACTTCCTCTGTTTCAAATCTTTTTATCTGTTTCTTATTTAGTTTCATTAGCCTTTCTAATTTAATACAACATTTATTACATTAAAACTTAAATACTTGCACCCGGAGGGTGCATATATTTGCTAGTTTGTTTAATGAACTCTATCTTTTACATAAACATACACAGCGCATTAATTGATAATTAATCAGCCACAATTTAAAATTAGAAGAATTAAAACGTCAGTCTCGTCATGATAAAACATAAATGTACAGGAATGAAATATAAAAAAGGACGAATTTAGTAGACAACATTTGAAAGTTGCTTATTTGATCGAAATTTTTATGAATTAAAACGTTTAAGCAAAGATAAATACAAAAGGAGTAGGGGTGTAATTTGTTGGCGTTTGATTAATTCATTTTTGTTTTTCTTGATTTCAGAAAACGCAATTCTTTCCAAGATCGCAATAATAACAGCAATTGGGATGTGGAAAAAGGAATGATTTATCCAACGGACATCCTAAATGGTCCATCGAAATTTGATGAGAAAAACAACCAATCGAGACTGAAACAGTAAGTGATATCTTTGTTTTGTTTTGTTTTGTTTGACGGTTGTAAATATTCGTTAATCTCGGCTTTTTCGTAGATTCTACCAATCAAAATTGTTGTTATTGTTTTTGTGGCAGCATTCACCCGGTAGGTTTGAGCCGGCTCAATTTATTGAATTTACTGAGTCCCTCACGAAAACTGGCTATGTCTGATGACCCAATGCGGACAAAAGGGTGATCTTCAGCCTGTTGCGGTTCCAGCAGCGCAATCCGTAGACACGAGGGTCCATATTTCGTTCAAGATCAGCTTTCACCCTCAGCGTCATTAGCCATCTTTTTGGTTGGCGACCACGACGCTTCTTCCAGTCCGGAGGATAGTTTGAGGCGATCTCTACACGGATCTATTGTTCAGTTTGACGATGAAGAGTATGACCGACCCAGCACAAACGTCTCTCTATCACGGCTTGCTGAACCGAATTGATTCTGCACCGAAAGCCAACAATGGCCTTTGGTAAGAAAGGATACCACCGGACCCGAAGGATGCGGCGTAATCAGCAGAAATCCTACCTAAATTACCCTCGCTCGTCTTTGGTTTGAAGTAAGGCTACGGGGAATCGAATATTTAGCTATATTTTGGTTTCATCATCATCATCATGTTCGTGCCAGTAGCATGGATACCCATGACAATCTCTCGCCAACTGTCCCTATCACTTATTGTCCCCGGCAGGTCCTCCACGCGTCATCCAGTCTCTGCACAGAGCTGGTCTATGTAGGTCTTTGCTGGGCAACTCGCACTAGCATGACCATGTGCTGGTTTCCACATGAAGACGTCACTTATGAGTTCATCCTTACTTCTCTAGAAGTGTCCAGCATGTCTCGTCCGGATGGAACTTTTATTACGTGGACGCGTGTGATATTGTGGTTATCGTCGAAGGAAATGAACAGGTGGAGACAAGTTCAAATCTCCCATGTAGATATTTGCATTTCACATAGCGCTAATACTCTTGGAAAGGTATGCATCCAACTATTCTGCTTCCAGCTATTGGTAATAGTAGGGCAATCTGGGTTTTAAAACCTTAGTTAGTCAACCAGTCAAAGGGAATAAAAACTCTGAAATGAAACCTGTTAAACTCCGTTTAGGAAATTAAATTATTCGTGTGAAGAGGCCTGCTAAATACACATATAACATGGTCGAAGGATCTCAGTCAGTGCTAGGTAACCGGTAATGGTTGGCAGTATTGTGGAAGGTGATGAACTGAAACGCTGTACATTGCTTAATTTGGTGTATGTTTAAAAGTCACATAGATGAATATACAATGTAGTCTAATACGCCGATGAATCTCTCTTGAGAGGCCATCCCAGGAAATTTAGTTCCGGACCACATAGCTCTGACACTACTACGTTGTCACCACCCAGCCACGGTGAGGAGGGGTTGGACTTTAGGGTGGATTTACAAAGATTAGTTTATTCTGGCACAAGGTCACGAGAATGGGGCACTCGTGAGAACCGGGCTACTTTTTATCCTCTAGATAAACTCCTCAATACATGTTACCTTTCGTTTTTATAATCCCTTTTTTTCTTTCTTTTTTTTTTCAGATTGCAGTACATGCAGTCATTATATAGTATCGACAGTAATGACGATGACAGCAGTCTCAGCTCAAATGAAACGATTACTGAGTGGACCACCTTGTTGTCGGATTACAACGATAATAAAACCACCCTAAGGAAAATAAGTAATGATGATGCAAGCACTATCAGCTCGAATGAAACTATAACAGAATGGACCACCTGGTTGCCCGATTACGACACAAATAAAACCACACTTGCGGAAATATGTGTTGACGATGGAAGTAGTACCAGTTCGGACGAGACCCTTACCGAGTGGTCCAGCTTGTTGTCGGAATACCAAGCTAGTAAAACCACTCTTGCAGAAATAATTGACATGGAAATCATAGAGTGAAAAAGAAAAGAAAAGAATTTCTGTTATGAGTCGCCGGTCACATTACCAACTGGTCCAGAGCTGCTAAAGGGTTAACAAACCCAGAAAAATGTAAATATTTCATTCACAAAAAAGAAGTTTATTGTTCCAGTTTGAAAATTTTATTGTTCCAGTTTGAAAATTTCATTGTTCAAATTTTTCCAATTTTACTCTTCAAGTTTCCCAATTTTATTGTACAAATTTTAAAATTTTACTCTTTCAATGTTCTAAAGTTTATTGTTAAAAATTTCATTGTTACATTTCTTGAATAAAATATTTTCGATTTTAAATTACAACTTTTAGATTTTTTATTCCATTGTTTTGTACACTTGTTTTATAAATGGTTTTGTTACATGATAAATTGGCATAGCCTATCATTTTTATAAGTCTAGTTAGGGAACTAATGCAGAATAGCGCGCAAGAGAATATATCAGTAGATTACGTATAAAAAGCATTACATTTCACGGAAATACGCGAAACCTTCGAGACCCTAGGGTTAGGGTTAATTTTAAGGTAAAGGTTAGTGTTAGTGTATTTCGGGATTTTCCATAATCTAATACTATTTATATGTAAAATGCGATTCTAATGATGTTATCTCTTGCGCGCTATTCTGCATTTGTTCCCTAGTTAGAATTTAAAATGAATGGTACATTGTGGACAAATATAGTACGAGATTTAAGTTCTTAAGAGTTTTAAACTGACAAGCCTTAAACCGAGGTTCATCCGAAACGGGACTCTCTAATTGGCTTAGAACGTCACTTGATCGGATGAGCCCTGCAAAAGTCAGTTGTTTGGTTTATTGTTTTGTTATTACGGCATACCAACCCCTTCCGAGTCATCTAATGCCTTGTTGTAGAGAAGAGCTGATATCCCTCTGGATAAAATGCACTATTCTGATTTAATATGGACATTGGTGGTGTTGGTCTGAGTGACCCATCTTTCCTAGCAGCCCCCGGCGGTTGGGTAAATGAATCGCATGATCATAGGGGAGCCGTCCCCCAGGCAACATCTCCCATCTCAATTTAAAGAGACAGGGCTGGGTTTATTGCCTGATGGTTTAGGCGCTCCAAAAGGAAAATGTCGAGGGATCCATGCATCTTTTGAACTGGCCATTGCATGAGTTTGGGTTTGTGCGTGGCTCCCCATTTTTAAGTGACCTTGTATCACACCCTTGCCTGGTGGGAGGTTGAGGTAAATAGCCCGATTTCCTAGTGCGACAAGTATATACATATATGTTAGGTATTTGTGGGCCATCCTTTAGCCTTCAAGCAAGAGCGCTTGTCCAGCGGAAATCCTTGGTAATTGTTTGGTAAAGAATCCTCAGTATTGTAAGTTCCTTCGTCAATGGTTGCAAGTATACTGTGAAAGAATCAGTGTTTAAGTAGTTAATCAGCCGTGCATTATGGCTGTTGATTGGCGAAGGAATGGACCACGTGACCTCGCCCAGGCTATAGATTTAGGTGGTGTATTGCAGGACACCTTATATAACAAATATTCCAACAATAAAGTAAAAAGTTGGGCTTGAGTACCTTACGTTATTTTATTTCCTGTGTGGCTTTTTGCTCTTCATCATAGGAGAATTTTCAAAGACAATTTAACTGTTTTGAAACACCACGATACATTTACATATGATAAATAGAACTAAAGTGTCAGTTTATTTTTCAACATTGCAATTCCATTAATTTGCATTTGAAAATACTCGTATGATAAAAAGCGAAATATTACACAATTCTGAAACTCTGTTGCGCACGTACCAAATGTGATCATAGGCAAAATGAAATAAAAACTACTTGACCAAGTAACAAAAATATGTCTTTGTAATTCATTTAATTCAAACAAGCAAAACCCAACTAGATAACAAGATGGCAGCCGAAGATGGTAGAAGGATCAACAAGAAAGAAATAAGATCTCCTCACCAAGTAAGTCTAATCTGTCTCAGCCTCTCTCTCTAATATCTCTCTATCTCTGAAGAACTTTCTTATCAAAGAATTCTCACTCTCACCCTCACCAATTAGCGATGTCAATGTGCGTATGAGCCATGTATCACATTTGGTACGTGCGCAACATAGTTTATCAACTGTGTAATATTTCGTGAAATATTATTCAGTAGATAAAACAGTCGTAGCACAAACTTTGTGTTTTCACGCTCTGCTTCTTAAATTTGTGGGATATTATATCCAGCAATTCACATACCTAGGTAGTAATATCTCATCCACAGAAAGCGATGTTAATACACGAATAGGAAAGGCATGGTCGGCCACAAACAAATTATTAGTCATATGGAAATCCGATCTCACTGACAAGTTAAAGCGACAATTCTTCCAGGCTGTAGTTATATCTGTACTGCTGTATGGCTGCACCACTTGGACCCTAACGAGGCGCCTTGAGAATAAGCTAGATGGGAGCTGCACAAGAATGCTGCGTGCAGTCTTGAACAAGTCGTGGAAACAGCACCCCACAAGGAAACAGCTGTATGGCCACCTGCCCCCATCTTACAAACCATCCGAGTGAGACGGACTAGGCACGCAGAACACTATTAGAGAAGCAAGGACGAGCTCATAAACGATGTTCTCCTGTGGAAGACAACACATGGACATGCTAATGTGGGCCGCTCACCAAGGACCTACATTGACCAACTCTGCGAGGATACTGAATGCTGCGCAGAGGACCTCCCTGGGACAATGAATGATAGGGAAGATTGGCGAGAGATTGTCATGGATATCCGTGATAATTGCGCGATACAATGATGAGATAAAACAATTGTAACAGAAACTTTGTGTTTTCACGTCCTGTTTCTTAAATTTGAGGGATATTATATCCAGCAAATTTATGATATATTGTTCCGAACTGCACCTTGCTGCTAAGCCGTCTTCAAAAGTCACCCCTGTTACAATCTTATGGGCCATCCTGTAGGCTTTAAGCAAGAGCGATTGTCCAGTGGAATTGGATCCTTGGTAATCCTCTGATAATTAATCCTTTGGTTCTTCTGGTAAAGAGTCCTGAGTATTGTAAGTCCCTCCTCAATGAATGCTAGTAGAACTATGACCAGTATCAGTGTTTAAGTAGTGTATCAGCCATGCAGTATGACTAGTGATTGGCCAGAGGAATAAACCACGGGATCTCAGCTACTTTATAAATTCAGTCAGAGAATTGTAGCACACCTTACATGCACAAAATATTCCAACAACCCCATTTACAAACATTCTAAACCAAGCACATATTATTTTCAACTTCATTCAGAATCCTCACCGTTTGATAAATGGCGAACAGAATAATTCGCAACCATCGTTTTCGTAACAGTACGTGACTCTAAATAGATATATTATTTTTTAAAATTCGCAATATACTTGATGGAATTAACAAAACAATAAATTTTGATGGAATTCAAGAAATTTTATTGATTGTTTAGCGGTAGCAATTAATGTTTTCGACGTGTGAAGGTTATCTTCGTAAGTTTGTTGGTTTGGAAACCACAGTTCTTGGCTAATATTTTTAGTTGTATTGAAAAAACCTGGACACTTTGTTTTTTTAATCCTGTGTGTAATAGGATATATTCTCGTGTGAATATATATATATATATATATATATATATATATATATATATATATATATACAAAACAATTCACGATGAATTAACCAGAAAAAACCATTTACTTACTGATAACAAACATGATAAAGTAGAAATACTAGAAATAACTGCAGATACAAAGAAACTTATACATAGCTGTATAATGGAAAAGTCTTAATAGGTAGATAGCTTTTTGGGTAGATAAACTTCTTGGGATTGTTGGTTAAATAATAAACTCCTGGTCAATGGCGATAATAGAGAATACTTAACACAGATTAACACATTTACCTGATTATGGTTAACGGAATGAGGACAGTCTACCCTCGTGGATTGAATAAAGGGTTCGGTTCGAAGTTCCGTGAAGGCTCCCGAGTTCGACAAGAAGTTCCAGACTTCGAAGTGTTGTTTGTATTAAATGTTTTAGTCAACTCATAGTCTTGGTAAAAATAAGAAACCAATGTGTATTTTACGGAGGTACTGGGCACACGTGCTTACACATTTGCTTACTGCAATTGAACTGAATTTACAAGGAAGAATAAAAGACAAAGAGAAAAACGAATTGCGCACCAATTTTTGATGGCGCCTACAAAATGTCGCGAAGTAGTTTAATATGTAGTTCTGGAGATGCGACTCGCAGGCAGCAGCCCCATATGCCCACGGGACTATTTTAATAGGTAGAAATTAACAAAACATTGTTCTTCTAGTAGAATTAAATTTTAAACAGAGCCAATGTTGCCTTTTTATTTTTATATTCCTAATTAGAGAGATTGAAGGGGTTAATGGGTTTGGGGGGGGGGGGTTAGACCTTGTAAAGATAAATAACCTCAATATTAATACACATATAAGGAAGAAGTAAATAAGAAAAAGGCAGCTATTAACAATAACAAACGTTTTATTAAGCCATAAATATACAATATTTGGGCGACATAATATTTGAAACAAAATGATAACAATATATGACAGAGAACACGAGGTGAGTGGCGAACGTCAAGGCCTGTTGTATTCTCGAAGGAAGCGGGCTAGGCTTTGCCTGACATGTCGGACTGTAGAATCGAACCCGCTTCCTTCAGAATGCAAACATTGTCACCGAAATCGAGAAGCTACAGTCCCGGATGTAAGCGCCAGGTGCCCGGATGATAGCTATGAGGATTCCGGCGGTTGGGTTTGGCTCGAGAATCTCGTGTGTGGTGCGCAGACACCCGGATCTTGAGGAGAAATTAGTATAAATAGCTGATGAAGATATTTGAGTTGGTGATTTTACGACGACGACGACGGATATTTTGTGCTATAGATTTTGTGACGGCAACGACATTGTTGACCCCTCTCTCTTCAACAAGTCGAATTACTTTTCCCCTCTATTTTTTTTCTTTTTCATTCCAGACAATAACAAAAAAAATGACATATTGTTGATATGAAATGTTTTAGTCGACTCAGTGTTAGTAAAAATAAGAAACCAAGACATATTTTACGGAGGTACTGGACACACGTGCTTACACATTTCTTTACTGCACTGAAATGAATTCACAAGAAAGAATAAAAGAGAAAGAGAAAACGAACTGCGCGACAATTTTAGTGTAGTTCTGGAGACGCGATTTACAGGCTGTAGCCTCATATGTCCACGGGACTATTTTAGCCGGTAAAAATTAACAAAGAGGAGTTTCCCGAGTTCGGGAAGGTTCCCGTGAAACACTTGAAGAAGGTCGGAGGGCACATCGGCAGACACGTTATGCATACAACAATGAAGGAAATTATGTTTGAAATTTGTTTGTTGCACAAAATAAGTGCTTTTCTTTTTGCCAGTAGGCTATGTATGGTTCTATTTACGTATCTCGATATATCGTTGCATTTTACGACCCCTAATTTTTTTCTTGTTTTTTTTATTTCCGAAGTTTGCTCGATCTTAAAATAAACTTGCAAGGCATTCATTTCTTGTTTGCATTCGTCTTGTTGTTTTTGCTATTTAACTTCAGTTCCATTGCCGATGACTTTGCTTTACGACATTTTTGTTTTGTTATGTTTGGTTCTTTTTTTTCTTTCTTTTTTTTTCTAAAAGTGAACACAGGACCAGCTTTTCCCATATATCATGCGTCCACCTGCAGCCTCGCTAAAAAGATTTAAGCAAACATATCCCATAATTCCCTGGGAATCTAACATGTGTGTGGCAAATAAAGCAGTTGAAGGAGGAAGAAAAACCTCTCAAACATTCCGCCAATCTTGCGTAAAAGTCAACACAATAAAAAGACTTGTTTGTTTTGGGCTCTTTTTTCTTCTTCAATAGATAAAATATATGAATTAAGTCAAAGAAATAGTGAAAGGCTTTTGAGTTTAACAGTTATTTTTGGTATTCAAATACAAAACGGTGGGTTGCTCCAAAATTAATGCCTTCTATCTATATCTACATAACTACAAAGTCGATAAAATATAATTATACACCCAATACAAAAAGCTTATCACTCTATTCATTCACTTATCATATTTCATCTCTAGTAGTTTAAAAGTCTAAGGTAAACATTATTAATATCTGATATCATAATTTATCATAATATATATTCAGAAGTTTAAAAAGCCCAAAGTGGACACTTGATATCAGATATCATAATTTATCATAATATATCTCCAGAAGTTTAAAAAGCCCAAAGTGGACACTTGATATCAGATATCATAATTTATCCTAATAGATCTGCAGTCATTTTTTAAAAAAGTCCAAGGAGAACACTATTGATATCAGATATCATAATCTATCATGATTTATCACCAGTAATTTAAAAAAGTCCAAGGTGAACACTATTGATATCAAATATCATAATCTATAATAATTTATCTTCAGTAATTTTAAAAAGTCCAAGGTGAACACTATTCATATCAAATATCATAATCTATCATCATTTATCCCCCGTAGTTTAAAAGTCTAAGGTGAACACTATTGATATCAGATATCCGAATTTATCAGTATTACTTTCGAATCGGTACACTGACAAGCACAGCATAGCATGTGGGCTTTTAAACACTAGCAAGATATGATGACTTGTGACGACGACTTGCTCTATCCAACAGTGTTATTATGTTCCCTTTGTTAGGATTATTTTCCATTACTTTCTACGATTTACCGTTAGGTGTCGTTGCGACCGGTTGTATAAAAAAAGGCAGTACAACCAAAATAAAATTCTTTCTCTCAGACTTTTCAGTCGTCTGTTGTGTCTCTGTACATAGGACTGGGGAGGACTCGCCAGCCATAGGCATTCCGTGTACTAGTTACACGGGCCCCACCTACACCCTATGGTTTCACTGAGGCTTGATGCACTAGTTGCGTCTTTTCCGCGTACCTTTTACGCGATGTTTTTTCTATACAGTATGTGACAACATTTATTCTTCATTTTGTAGCCTCAAGACTATCTACAAAGACTCTTTTTCTAAGGAAATTCTTCTATGCTGTTTTGTATTGGTTCTGTTAGAATTTGCTTAGACAATAAAGTCTTTTTGTTATAACTTTATTTATGTTTATACCATGTTTGAGAAAATCATTGGCACCAACTATCATTCATTTCAACACCTTTTATCTAAATATTTCACTCTTGTGCTTACTCCTAATTTACTTATACACCAAACTAATAAAGTAAAGATAATAAAATATTTTCAAAATTGTCTTGTCATTCTTGGACTAACCTCAAAAAAATCTTGAAAGTCTTCCAGATTTTGTTTATTCAATTATTTCTACCGTTATTCAAAGAGTTCTTGGGACTTTATTAGTGTTATCCTGTTTGTATGACTTTTATTCTAAGACTAACAACAACAGGTAAATGAATTAAAACTTATTTCAAGTCAAACGGTTTTATTAAACAAAAAAACAATGACTAACAATAAAAATGTCCTTCCTATATATAGAGTCAACTTTGAGAGATCTACCAGTCTGATGGAGAGGGAAATTAAGGATATCTGTTATCCTGTTAGTATAGCTTTTATACTCAGACTAAAAACAGATAAATCAACTAAAACTTATTTCATTCCCTTTCGTCCCTTGTTTGATAAGGAGGCACCAGACCGCACTAGCCTCCCATGTGTTGGTTTTGATGTGGAATATTTTCACGCCCTTCTTGCAGACGTTTTTAACGCGCAGTCTCCCTACCGACCGGGTGCCTTCTACTAATTCGCCTTACAATAGTTATTTGGCGATACGGTCTTTGTTCATCCTCCACACATGACCAAGCCATCGCAGACATCTCTCGCAGATGATGGCAAACATACTGTTCATGTTTGTTGGCATCCATTGACAAACACAACCCGGCATGTAGGCTCTCGATCTTCATGAGCAAGACGTGACTATTGGTGGTGGCTCTTTAAAAAATATTCTTCTGTAGTTGAAAACTTGTAAAAATATATGAGGTAGGGGTTATCGTCCTTGTTCTACGAGCCTCGCTGTCAACCAGCCAATCACAGGCCAGCATTCTTTAGCGGCAAAACCAAAGAGATAAATTCTTCCTTTTCTGTTCAAGCCTCCAGAAGACAGACGTACGACAAAGCTTCTCCTATATTCTTCTGGCGAGCAGATAGCCGTAGCTAAGGGACTCCGATAATCCACACTAACTCGAGATTTCAGCTAAGTGGACTATTATTTTATATAACATTCCCACGGACAAAACCTTAGTTTGCAACAATTTATGTTATGTATGTCCGTAATACATGTCTTTATTCGAATTCTAAGTTGTGTTTGTGTTATACTCCTTTAACTCTTGTCTGTTAACACTCGTGGTCTGAATCACCACAAACTTGCTCTATCCAACAGTGCTATTATGTTCCCTTATGTCTAAATATTTCACACTTGTGCTTATTCCTAATTTACTTATACACCAAACCAATAAAGTAAATATAATAAAATATCTTCAAAATTGCTTTGTCATACTTGGACTAACCTCAAAAAATCTTGAAAGTCTTCCAGATTTTGTTTATTCAATTATTTCTACCGTTATTCAAAGAGTTCTTGGGACTTTATTAGTGGCATTATAGCATCGAATATCAAGTTGCAATTCCTCATTGGTTAGATTTACGAAAGGAAAAGAAGAAACAGAAGAAGCAAAAGAATTGGCCATTCCTCGGGGTCATCATTAGCACAAGCTTTGAGAAAAATTTCTTAGGTAACAAAAACAATATCTTTGATCAAACTGACCATTTAAAGAAAAATCGTTTTTACACTATTTTCCTTTCCAACGCCTTGAGGACCATTCGAAGCGCTCCAACAACAATTGGTATCACCGCTATCATCATGTTACACAGAGTTTTTTTATTATTGTTTCTGTCATATAGTACCTAAATATTGAGAATGGAATCATGTCGTTCTTATAAATAAATGTCTGACAAAATATTGAAAGAGAAAAACAACGAGATCTCACGGGATTTATTAATTCCAACTAACAATTGCTAATTACACTATTCACCTTGTATCTTTGCTTAATAAACCATCTTCCCCATCCTTAATACTCGTTGTTTGTTTTCTGTTATTTTTCTGTTAATTCTGATAGTCGAGTTATAACAATTTCACTCCTAGGGAGTTTTTCACACAGGTTTTAACTGGTGGTTTCTCACTGGTGTCTTACAGACAGAAAATGTTTTCAGGTTTCCAGGACTCTTCTAAGTATTCTATGTGTTTTTAACAATGCAAAAATCCGTATGGGTTCCCTTCTTCTTTTGATCTCCAATTCCTTCCATCTCCTTTTCAATCCCTTGGAGATCGTTCCAACAGTAGAGTTGATTTTTAAATAATCCGATAAAACAAGTTAGAATAAAGAAACCAATATTATAATGAAATACAATGGTTCATGAATAAATAAGGGTCGCCACTCGTATAAAACAACTTTTAGATCAAAGAGAATAAAAAGTAATATTTGATTCACTCTTTCATTTCTATCTTCCTAAAATAAAGCTTTTGTCAGAATGTTTTTTTGAACACACCCCATAGATCCACTAGCAGACAAATTCATAGGTGCAGGTTTTTATTTCATTTTCACCTTAGCAGTCTTTCGTTTCATGCTGATTAATTTGATCTCATTCCAGAGAGGGACATCTGTCACCTTTTCTATCAACACATACTCGGAAAAGTGAGATTTAATTATCTCGCCACTGAAAATGACTTTTCAATGTTCTACCAGCCTGATCAGTGGAGGCAGCTCGGTTCATTCTTGTGCACACAGTAACCCCCTCTCTCTCTCTCTCTCTCTCTCTCTCTCTTTCTCTCACACACACACACACACACAGACACACACAGACACACACACACACACTCTCTCTATATATATATCTATCTATCTCTCCTTCCCTCTCCTTCTCTCTCAGTATCTCTTTCCCTCCTCCCACTCTCTCTCTATATATATTTCTCTATATATATGCCTACAAGAAAAAATGCTGCCGAAATACACACACACACACACACACATATTCATATATATATATATATATATATATATATGTGTGTGTGTGTGTGTGTGTGTGTGTGTGTGTGTGTGTGTTTAGCAGCATTTTTCTTGTAGGCATATATTGTTAAAAGGACAAAACTTGCAGATAAAAAATGGCTGTATTATTTAACAATATATATATATATATATATATATATATATATATATATATATAATATTATTTAACAATAATATATATATATATATATATAATTATACGTATATACATTATATATATTACATTTTATATACACATCATCTCTCTCTCTCTCTCTCTCTCTCTCTCTCTCTCTCTCTCTCTCTCTCTCTCTCTCTCTGCCATAATTATATTAATAAATATAATTCTCCTGTTTTTTTTCTGAGAAAATATGTGGTGCTTATTATCGGAGTAAATAGACTCAGAGAGCTAAGTTCAAATCTTGGACACGGCGGTTTGCATTTCACTTTTGACAATGCCCTTGACAAACGCATGAATCCATATTTTCTTGTCTCCCCCTTATTAAGGGTCTGAAACTCACAATGCTAAAGGATTCTTAAATATTACGACAGAAAAACAATCTCTGGATTATGCATATATTTACGTTATTTCAGGTGAAGGTGCATGGTGTAATGGTTAAAGTTGTTGGAAATGGACTCGTCGACCCGAGTTCAAATCCTGGACGGGGCAGTTTGCAGTTCACATTGCGTTAATACACTTGGGAAATGTATGCATACAACTACTTGTCCTATAACTATAACTAGCAGAACAGATTGGGCTCATTAACCTTAGCTAGGTAACCAGTCTAGGAGAAGGAGAACTCTGAATTCAAACCTGCTAAACTCTACTTAAGAAATTGACCTTGTGTCACATCCTGTTCGTACAGAGGGTCTGGAAGAAATATATATTTGGTAATCCAAATTACTGGTTGTAAGGGATGATTCTATTTGGGATCTTCAAAATCTCACTGTATAATCATACTGTATGCTCTTGTAGGTGCAAACATATACGTATACAAGGATTTCTATAAATCCGTAAAGAGAGCTCAAAGTATAATAATCAATAAATTAGATTATATACAGAGCAATATATATATATAAATATTTATATATATATGTGTGTGTGTGTGTGTGTGTGTGTAGGGTTGTAGATTTAATTTGGAGTGGTAATTACAGCCCAAGTGACAGGGACTAACCAAGGATATTCGGAAAGGACGATGTAGGTCCCAGGCCCAAGTTTTAAAAAAAAGATGACTGTCAAAGAAGTACAAAGAGTTAGAGAGAGAGATGAAGTACCAGTGACTTAACTGTAGGTTTCGAATTCAGTGTTTTCCTTCTCCACAATGATTTCTATCTTTTTCTACATCTGAATATTAGAGACACAGCCGTTGGTGATGTTTCTTCTACTGTAAAGAACTGACCTTTGTGATAAGATTGAATGGTGCCATTTTATAGTGAATGTCTAAGTGAATATTACGTTGAATACAGATCTTTTCAATCTCAACTATGACCTTTCTAAGATAAGGGACACAGTAACTTTAAGGATGGAATACCCTTTTTTTCTTTGCAATTTTTGTCAGATCCAAAATTTATACATAAGGTTATAAATGTTGCAACTTTCTCTTTGGGTGACACTCAGTATCTTATTATAATGGAGATTGTGTGTTTGTCTGTCTGTAACCGAAACTATATTACTATACAAGTCACAATTCCCTTAGTTATTTACATAACATTCTCCATGATTTTATTTTTATTTAAACCTCAATTATTAATAAAATTGTTTTACATCATTAATAGTGTTGACCATATCTACATACTAATAACATGCAATTGTGTTTATATATACAACAAAATAGCGGTTTACAGTGTGAATGGGAAGGCTAATTTACATATTGATCTTAAAAATTTGATTTTAATAAATATATGCTTAGTATTATTGATTTCTAATTGTTTGGTTTTATTTTAATGAATATAAGCAAAAATCCTGGCGATAAATCTTAAAAGAAATCCATTAACAAGAAGAAATAACTGTAATTTTATTCTTTACTTCCTATTTTAACTAAATAGTTAAATTAGGAAAATTTACCAATGAAAGACGGGAGTAATGGAAAATGATGGAAGAGTTACTTTCAAAGTTGTTCTATTTTTCAATCATACCCCCTCTGTTCAAAATCTTTTTATCTACATTCTTATTCACTTTCATTAGCCTTTCTAATTTAATATGCTATTTTATTATAAAATTTAACTAAAATACTTGCACCCGGAGGGTGCATATATTTGCTAGTACAAATAAATAATAAAAGATAATATAGTGTCTCCTTAGGTGTGTATACTTTAATCTGGGTTGGACAACCAATCTAGGAGAACGAAAAACTCTTAATTCTAAACCTTTTATACCCCGCTTAAGAAACTGACCTTATGTCACATCCTGCTTGTTCAGAGGGGTTGGGTAAATATACGAAAATGTTCTCTTAAGTTATTGTTCTTACAATTTGCTCTTCTTTGTTTTTGTTTACTTTCTTTAAATTATTTAAATTTCAGATCTATTTAATTTTCTTTTTTTTTTTTTTTCATGTATATTTCTCAATGATTTGAAAAAGCCCATTTCATTAGCAAACAGGACTTGGTTTGAAACTTGCATAGGTGAAAAACTGTCAGTAACCAAGCACCATTGACTTCCTGTCAACGCTACCCAAACACATATACACATACACACACACATATATTCATTCATATACAGTCCTGTTTCACGATTTCACATCAGTATGACACAGCAGGCTGCTTCAGGCTAGGTTCGAAACCCGACTGAATTTTCATCAATCAGACATCTAACCACCACGCCATCTACACACATACCTTTTAGAAATGGGATTTTACTGTTATAAACTTACTATGCTACTAGGGAGTGCTCTATCCGTATTATGGAGAGCTATGCAATTTTTTGCTTATTTAGCGGTTATTATTATTATTATTATTATTATTATTATTATTTGCTCCTTTTGAGTTTTCACATCAGCATTAGCTGATGGTCTTTCACTGGTGTCTGAGTGACAGCAAGTCTCCTCAGGTCTCCAGGACTGTTCTGAGTATTCTGCCAGATTGCAGAAGTGCAGTGTTCTGAATGGTTTCAACCCTTCCTCTGATTTCCAAACATTCCAGACCCTTTTCCAATCCTTTTGGGACTGTTCCAAGTGCACCAACTACAATTGGTATCACCTTCACTTTCATATTCCATAACTTTTTTAGTTCTCTGGCAAGGTCCAGATATTTGTCTATTTTTTCATTTTCCTTTAGCTTCACCCTATGATCTGCTGGCACTGCAAAATCCACCAGTTGACAAGTTCTTTCTTTTTTGTTTATCAACACTAGGTCTGGTCTTCTTGCTGGAATAAGGTGATCCGTTTTTATTTCAAAGTCCCAGAGAATGTTATGCGTTTCGTTCTCATATTATTATTATTATTATTATTATTATTATTATTATTATTATTATTATACTAAAGCTGAGCGAATCAATCTTTGTGTCCTAAAGACTTTTTTACTGTTTAGTTTATTGACACAAAAATAATAATAAATTCTAATACTTAGTTCTGGGATTGAGTTATGTTTGAAAAAAAATCCATTTTAATCGTTTTCTAAATTTACAATTAGGTCAAAAACTGACCCGTCGCTTCCTAAGCTTCAATATATTTGCTCTCAATAAATTCCATTGGGTTAAACTTCCCTTTCTTAGATATCTCACAAAATGATTTTAATGTTGTTGTATTTTTTAAATTCTCGGACCGCATTTATTTTTTTAATTTTTAGATTTAATTCGCTTTGCAATATCACTTTTCCTTAATTCCAATTATCTACCCAGAGCTCAATGGGTCACTTTCTTCTAGTATACACACACACACACACCCATATATATATATATATATATATATATATATATATATATATATATATATTATATAATATATAATGAATAGTGAATGAAAAAATGTGAAAAGTATTTGCATGGAAAGGTGCTCAATGCTAATAAAGCAGAGCAGGTTTATAATTAATGGTGATATTATGATTTCACACTCATAACTTAAAGTTATGAGTGTGAAATCATAATATCACCATTAATTATATATATATATATTATATATATATATATATATATATATATATATATATATATATTGTTTTCAATGTGAGCCTTGTTATTGAAAGAGATACCCAGAATGGAACCCATTGAGATACCATCCTGTTGTACATATAAATTACCTAGATGGTCGTAAAATGGGACTTCAGTTGTTCAGTAGAGGAGAATTTTTAAAGGATTTTGGGATTCATTTTAAGAGGTGGATATGAAAGGTTGTTGTAAATGTTCTCTATGATTATGTCTATAGTTTCTTTGACTGGGGACTTTGGTGAAAAGATTCTGGGTCCTACGTTCAGTAATATATATATATAATAAATCACTGCCAGATTTATATACGGGCTATGTGAGCATCATAGACTGGGGGTGGGTGGGCGAGTGCATGCTGCAATTTAAATAATTGACTCTGATCAGTGATGTCAAAAAATCATTTGTCTGATATCAGCTTAAAAAATGACAAAGCTGAAAGGAAAATCTTTTGACTCTGAATTTTCATTGACTAGAATATAAATCGTCTTAGAGTTTGGACTAATATAGACAGCGAATTCTTTAGAGAACAAAACAGATAAAATAAAATAGATAAATAGATTTAAAGGTTAGTCAGTCATATCGCCAAAGGCTGTGTCTGTAAAATCCAATGCAGTTGTCGTTGAAAGTAATTGGACTAAAAAAAGACAACAATTATCCCAGGTGAATTAGGGAGATACAGGTGGCCCCACAAGTTAATGTAATGGACAATAAAATCTGTTCAAACCCCAGCCAGGGCAGTTTACATTATCGTTGTGTTAATCCCCTAAACTCTTTGGGTGCAGTACTTTCGTCTACAAATTTAATGTCTGGAATGAACGTTTGATAATAAAATTAAAACAAAAAGCTAATGCGCTTGAAAAAGGTATATATGCATATATGTATTTATACATATATATATATATATGTGTGTATTTATGCATATATATATATATATATATATATATATATATATATATATATATATATGGGGGGAATAAGAGGAAATTAATCCAACAATATGTGGAGAAAGGTAGACAAACATGGAATGTTGTACAAGATGGATGTTTATTGTAGGTAGTGATGTCGACGTGAAAACGTTTCGATCTGTTACATCTTCTTCAGGATGTTGGATTGAGTTCTTGCTTCAATGATGAACATTTTCACACTGGTGAGTAGGAGGACGTGAATCCAACGTACTGAAGAAGGTCTAATAAACCGAAACGTTATAAAGTTCACATCCCTACCTACAATAAACCAATTGACCCTACCAGTAGCAACTTAAACACTCCCACTAGCATCAGCAATTGGTCACCCCTCCCCTATTCACAACCTCCTAACTCACCAGTATGAAAATGTTCACCGTTGAAGCAAGAACTCGATCCAACGTCCTGAAGACGTATCCCTCTTAGATATGGATAAATAGTAGGGCAGACTGGGCTCTTTAGCCTTGTTAAGTCAATTCATTTTCTTAACATATATTATATATATATAGATATGTGTGTGTGTGTGTGTGTGTGTGTGTGTGTGTGTGTGTGTGTGTGTGTGTGTGTGTGTTGGAAGTGCATGGTGTAATGGTTGCAGTCGTAGGAAATTGACATGGTAAGGCGAGTTCGAATCTTCAACACAGCTGTTCGCATTTCACATAGCACCTTGGAAAAGGTACAAATCCGACTATTCTCCCTCTAGCTAGGGGTAAATAAAAGGGCAGACTGGGCTTTTGGACATTGGTTAGGCAATCAATATAGGAGAATGAAAACTCTGAATTCAAACTAAAAGGGCTCTCTTCTCATTAGTCAAAACAACTTTGAGAGCTCCACTCTCTCCCTTCTCCTTTTCCTATTATTAACCTGTGATAAACTTCCTTTTATAGATCACCTGAAAGTGTTCACCTCAACAGCTATTTTTACTATGAAAATTTATTGGAAATGTGTTTTTTTTACCATAAAACTGCATTGAAAATGTGTTTTACTATAAAATGCACTGAAAATGATTTTTACAATAAAAATGTATTTTGAATGATTTTTACTATAAAAATGCATTGGAAACGATTTTTACTATAAAAATGTATTGGAAATGAATTTTACTATGAAAATGGATTGGAAATGATTATTACTATAAAAATGTATTGGAAATGATTTTTACCATAAAACTGCATTGGAAATGTGTTTTACTATAAAATGCACTGGAAATGATTTTTACAATAAAAATGTATTTTAAATGATTTTTACTATAAAAATGCATTGGAAATGATTTTTACTTTGAAAATGGATTGGAAATGATTTTTACCATAAAACTGCATTGGAAAGGATTTTTTACTATAAAAAATGTATTGGAAATGATTTTTACCATAAAAATGCATTGGAAATGTGTTTTACTATAAAATTCACTGGAAACGATTTACTAAATGTATTTGAAATGATTTTTACTCTAAAAATGCATTGGAAGTGATTTTTGCTATGAAAATTCAGAGGAAATGAGAACAATCTGGAATCTTGACTGGCTCCATTTTCAAGACAAACACAAGAAAATGGGATAATAAAAAGGGTAATAGAATATTTTCCAACTAAGCGACATCAGATACACAGCTTTCAAGCCAATTCATGCAAAACCAAGACCAAGCAGCACAATGACTTTGCCTCTCTCTCTCTCTCTCTCTCTCTCTCTCTCTCTCTCTCTCTCTCTCTCTCTCTCTGATGGTAATATATCAAATAGACCCTGCTGAGACCAACCAGCAGTGATGACCCCCACAGCCTCAGCAGCAAGTGACCTGGATGTGATGACCCAAACAACCTCAGCAAAAGATTAAGCAGCAACTGCACTTTGAAGAAATCTCGAAATGTCATTAAGAAACCTTAGTAACAACTTCAATAAAAGATGCAACAACCAAATGAAATTATACAATAACAACTAATCCCTGTGCATCAAATGATAATGAAGTTTCTTTTCTTTATTTACCCTTTACAAGTCTCGTCTCTCTTGTGTTAGCTCTCACTCTTTTTCTGATAGCACAAGTTACCGTACCAAAAATGACAAATGTACATAGGCAAACTTTGTTGGTACTAAAGCTTCCCAGCTACACGATCAAAAAGAGAAGGAAAACTGAGGAGTATTATTTGGATTATTCGGACTATTGTCCTCATTGCTATCTGTACAACGTTACGGTCGATGTGCCCGCAGGATTTCTTTAGGTATTTCTTCACGGAATCTGGAACTTTCTCGGACTCGGTAACCATCTTTTCTAGAACCTTCTTGTCGTAATAGTGAGGCATCACAGAACTTTGAACCTAACCCTTTATTCAGTCCACGGGGATATCCTATTCTCATTTCACTAACCATAGCTGGGGTACAGATGTTAAGCTGTGTTAATTATTATTCTATGTTACTGCTGTCCCTGTCCAGGATTGAACCTGCAGTCCAGAAATAACACTTAGAACTGTCTTAACCTAACTCCTTTATCCACTTGGCTATGTGTTCAATTGGACAATTTAGTATGAATTTTGGGAACTTATAAACCTTAATGTATTGTTTTGCCTAAAATATCTACCTATGCATTTATGTATAATTTTATTTACCTTGACTCATATTGTTTTTTTTTTAATATAATCTAGCCTTTTTAATATCATGCGTATCTCAAAAATTCCGAGAAATAGCCTGATTTGATTTGGGTTTTATAGCATATCAACCTCGGTACGTCATTTAATGCCGACAAAGTTTTGAAATAAATTTATTCTTAATGCATAATACAATTTTCTTTATCAACTCATGTTTTTCTATTTAATCCAGAGATGGTACCCAGAGTGGTACTACCACTCCGGGTCAGAGTGGACCAGGGAGCAATGGTGATGAAGGGGTGCTACACATTCCCTAGACCTCCAAAACTGGAACCTCACCATCAGATAGAGTTTAACGTCATTCTCAGAACATGTAGACCCTCAATCACCGCCTTCTAGCATCCATATTATAAAAAGGGTTGGGGATTGCCATAAGGGCAAGAGGGTTGGAAAAATCATATAGGTACTAGGACTTGACATGACCATCCGATTGATCGAAAGGTGCCTCTCCGACCGCCTGTCTAACATAAGTAAGGGTCTAAGTGGAGTGTTGCAAGTCATGGACAGCTCACCCACCAAGATTCCATCCTTAAGCATCACGGGTCGCCACACACGGCCAACAGGTGGCCCCATTTGGGAGAGTCTTACCCTTCTGCAGAGGTGCATTCTAACGCCCCAGAGAAATGGCCGGAGTAGTGTTGTTCAGGAAATCTGTGGGGCAATAGTACGCCATTCTTCTGTTATCAGCTCATCTAAAAGATGTTGGTAGCCCTAAACATGCCAACACCACAATAAAAGAAAATCACCTCACCTGTATATGCAGTCTGGCAGTTCCTATCTGAAAGGTTAGGTACTCACTTTTCATGCTAATGACTGACTGACCATGTAACACAGTTCAATTTGTTGCTTTTTACCAAGCTTAGTTTAGATTGGCACAAGACTATGAATATAAGATAAAAACAAGCCTGGCTACTTAATTTCATTATATACCATATGCTTGATATTTAAGGCTGCTATGAGGGTAACTATTGATAAGGCAACTAGCGGTATTTTGGTGCAAGTAGGCTGTGCAAGGAGAGAATGCCAGAATTATTTTTTGAATGAATCGGTCGGCGAGTGAACCTAGCTAAATAGATCCATGTAGTAGTAAGACCAGCTTTGTTACCCCCCCCCAAAAAAAAAACTAACCTTCCGGCTATATGCCGAGTCGTGATGTACGCTCATGTATTCACTTCATGTTTTTTGAAATAAAGAATTTGGAGTGAGCGTGCTCACTTCAAATATGGCAGCATGAATGCCAAGCCTTTGAACGCTAGAAAAATGTTTGGCTCTTATTGATATTTGATGAGTGTATACCTTTCTACCGCGCATCTGATTGGTTGTTGCAAATAGCCAATCAAATGCGCGACACAGTCTATTTAAATGCTCTTCGAAAACGTTAGCACTTTTTTTTTTGCATATGGATTAAGAGTTTGCAACACTAAGGTAAGCAGACATTTCAAATATCAGCAATTCATTTCTTTTACTAATTTTACACTTTAATTTTGTTTATATTGATTTTTGTACATTTATATTTTTTATATGTGTTTTTGTTTATATTATTTTTTATGTTTATATATATAGTTAAATGGTAATATAATTAAATTACAATACAATGCTGTTTAGGTTTTTTAAAAATGCAGCCTCGATTAAAACCAGAACCAGTTAAGAAACGTTCTGACAACTAAAATAGGTTTTATCCATATATTCAGTTCTGGTCAAGAAACACCAACGCCAATTAAAATGTTATATCTACAAGTTAGTTAATTTAAAACTTATTTTCGTTAAAAAAAACAAAAAACAATATCATTACGCTATACCCCCCCACCCAAAAAAAAAAAACGATTAAAAAGGTATTTTTTGTTTTTAAAAAATTATCATTACGCTATACCGAAAGAAAAAAAATTATTAAAATCTGTAATTTTTGTTTAATAAAATATTATCTATCATTATGCAATAACGATTAAAACATGTAAATTCCGTTTAAAAAATTGTTTCAATAAGCTATACCGGAAGGAAAAAAAACCCTGTAATTTTCATTTAATAAAATCTATTATTACGCAATACCGGAAAAACATGTAAATTTCGTTTTAAAAATCTAGCATTACGCTATGTCACTATGGTTTAGAAAATTCTAAAACTTAAATTCGTATCGACCATTATGTCGAAAAAAAAAAAAGAAATTATCGAAAACCCCAAAACTAAATTTTGAAACCTTTTATCCCTTTTCCCCCTCCCCTACGTGCAAGAAGAAACAAATGTTTTAACTATACTTGAAAATGAGTTAATAATATTCGAAACAATTAACTAGAAATTTTTGAAAATAATTTGATAACAGTCGATAACTGTTTAAATTAACTCTATATTAGGTATACCCAAAATGGTCCTAAACTGCGTTTTTGACAAAATGACCCCCCCCCCTACAGAAAATAATTTACAAAAAATCAGGGAATTATCGGATTTTAATGAAAGTTTCAGTGTTTGGGTTAGCTCAGTCGGTAGAGCGTTCGGCTAGAAACCACAAGGTTCCTAGTTCGATACCGGTCCTCGCCAACTCAGCGTATGAGTAGCACAGGGATCTGTGCGGTAAAGTAAGGAGCTGATGGTAGGTGTAGCGCTCCACCTCAGATGCTAAAAACAATCTCCTTGGTCTAGCGCTATTGAAAAGGGGATAGACTCCCTCGCTGACTGGCCGATACCGACTTTAGGCCACCCCGACGACTTTACCTTACTTTTTTTTAATTATCAATGAATGATCTTTATAATGCATTATTTATTTTATTTCAAAATTTTCTCATTTTTTTTTTTTTTCAGGTCACTTAATTTTGAGGGCGTAACATTTATTTTAGTTGATCTTATACAATCGAGTTTTTCTTCAAAAAGTATACTTTGATATAATAAAATAAGGTTTGCATTAAATAGATATTTATTTCTAGAATCTAAAAATATAACATTTTAAACTTATCAGGCTTTTTATATTTGAATGAATTTTATATATTAACTTTTCATAGCAAAAATACTAAAGTTTTGAAATAAAATAACTGATGCATTGTAAAATTCATTAATTGATAAATCAATACTGAAAATTTCATTAAAATCGGATAATTACCTGATTTTTGGTAATTTATTTTGCAATCGCAAATGTTACATTAAAATTGTAAACAAGCGCTTTAAAAACCATTGAAAAAGTGACAAAATAGCGGATCGCGTCGAAATTGACCAAAACAAATCGTTTTAAATCTATTAAAAATAAACTACATATGTAATGATATTTTTCTTTTTTAATAATGGTCATTATGTTACTACTTATCGTTTTAGACAAAAGTTTGACCTTAAATAATAGATTTAATTGATTTTAATTCGTTTTTAAAAACGTAGCTGACGATTTTTTGGGTACATCTACTCTATATACATACGTACACACAAAGATAAATAAAAATAAAACAAAAAAATTAAAGATTGTCCGATTGAAAGATTCTTATAATATTTACAAAATTAGCGTATGAAATATAAAATGTATTAGGTACCACCAATTTTCCCTGTGAACTTTACCCCCTCTTTGATATCTCTAAATTTCCATTCCTTTTTCCTCCAAAGCCAAAAGGATTTGACCTGATTGTGGCTCGTTGCTCTTTCTTTTCTCCTCCTTCTATGCCCTTTTGCTCTGTGAATTTAAATTCTCTTTAAATTTCCTCTCAGAATGTTCCGTAACTCTGTAAGAGGTTCTTTTCATTCAGCACTCGCCAATTTGTATTGTTTTTTGAGTGATCTGAGTTCTCTTCTGAGTTCTCTTATCTTTTGTTCTCTTTGATTCAAATTGTTAACTTTCTTATGTTTAAATTCAATAACACCAAAAGTTTGGTAATCCTTAACTATTTCCTCGTAAATTCTTGCCATAAAATAAACTGGAACCTCCTTTAATGTCCGTATTTTTGCAATGAATGTTTTATTTTTCTTGCACCCGTTATTTTACAATACTAAATATATTTTATTTATTTATTTTAATATTTACTTCAATGTGTATATTCCAAAAGTTTTTATTCTGTGAGAATGGTTAGTTTTAAAGCGGGGGCTTATTTTACAATTTAGGCATGAATTGAATCCTCCTTTTACCAAAGCCAAAAAAAAAGAAAGAAATGAAATAACAACAAACGGAGCCCCCACTTTAAAACTAACCATTTTCACAAAATGAAAAAAAAAACTCCTGAATGCAAGAAAGTGAGACTTAGTCGTTGCATGGACGCGAGGTTCGACTCGGGTGTTGGGGGCCTACCAACGTCCGCTCGAATGCAACAAAGTGAGACTTGGGCATTGTACGGACGTGAAGTTCGGTTCAGTTGCCTGGTTGTTGGGAGGCTACTTCCATAAGTAGCTGGAATCTAAGGATGAACGACAGAATTAGAGCGGCGCGCGCGCACCGGTAGAGACTAAACGACGTAAGACATTAGTTGAAACTAGTGAGAAAAGACAAAAGAACAATGACAAACTTAACCAGTTTGCGGTGGACTTGATTGTGACCCCCCCACCCCCAACAAAGAATTTGTTCTTTTATTCAACAAAGGGATCATCTATATCCTCTGTATATCCACAATTCATACCCTTAGATTTATTCAAGGATTAATTCAAATTCTTTAAGAGAGCTTAAAGTAAGATAATTTATAAGTTAATTATATACAGCGCAATATACTTACATTGGCGCAATGTCATATACATGACCCTTTGAGTATGAATTAGTCTAACTCCTTACACCGTGTAGCAAAGTAAAGTTGGCAAAGTGCCCTATTGTGGGTATCAGCCAGACAGCGAGAAAGTATATACCCTTCTTATTAGTGCTAGACTAGGGACATTGTTCTTGTGCCTGAGGTGAAGTACCATACATACCATCAGCTCCACATATAAAGTTGGCAAAGTGTCCAATTGTGGGTATTAGTCGGACAGCGAGGAAGTATATCCCCTTCTCACTAGTGCTAGACAAGTGAGGTTGTTTTTAAATCTGAGGTGAAGTGCCATACCTACCATCAGCTCTCCATTTACTGTATAAATCCACTATTCCTTGCTATTAGTACCATGTAAACCCATTTGAAGAGAATAATGGCAATTTTCTATACTTTTACAAAACAGGCAATTAACTGGTTAGTTCTGGGAGTAATAACAATGAAGGAGGGATTCTACACCTCCAAGAGCTCCAGAACAAGAGCCTCACCACCATATATAGTTACGTGTGATAACCAGGATACTCATTGGGAAATAAATCTGACCCTCTACAGTAGATATTGTTGTGTGTTATTTTTTTTTAAATATTTTAATCAAAATGTAGATACAAAAATGAAAATAATTGAAAAATTATTAACTCGTGTTGCGGGAATATCTTATTCATTGTTAATTGTTTTTCTGTATGTTTTGATTTTGCGTCTGCAAGAATGAACAGACGGAAACTGGATAATTAAATCAATATTTGATTGAGTAATAAAATTCAACTAATAAAAGAACTTATATAATTTTGTGTCAGATGAAATATATGTATGTATGCATACTTTGCAATATATATACACAATATTATATATATATATATATGTGTGTTTGTGTGTGTGTGTGTGTGTATTTGCATTAGATATATTTAGCATCAGAGATGAAGATTTCATTTGACATTTGTTTATATTTGATTTAATTCTGGAAATTAGAGGAGAAATCAAGTTACTGTACAGTAATTGAATATTGATTTACTTATGATTCTATCATCGAAAACTAAAATCAATTATTTGCAAAAAAAAACAAAAAAAAAACATTGTCATTATTTTAAGATTAGATGAGAAAACAAGCTGCTTTATATATATATATCTATATATATATATCATGAAAAATAGAATTATATCTGGCAGTATGTAAATATATTATTGAAGTCAGTTAGTCGACTGTTGATTTGAATAACAGCAACTAGCTAAGCACAACTGAAGTAATGTCCAAGACAGTTGGTATCTATAGAAACCAAGAATGATCCATTCCTTGAGTTCGGATTGGCTGCTTGGTTTCAATGATATTGTGGAGTTTTATAAATACCCTGTCATTCCGCAGTAGAATTGCAACAAGACGGGTTTGTATTGAGTTACAACCGCTTGTTGCCGTGTCTTACCAATTCGACGGTAATTGGAAATTAGTTTGATTATTCTTCATATATAAAATCCTAGCTTAAACGCCCCCTATCTGGTGGCAATTAAGCTAGCTTATGAGGAAGGTTCAACAATGGCACTTCATGCATCCTTTGTTAGTGGAGTTTTCACAACAAAACAAGGGACGTTAATCTCTAGTTTCCTGTGCCATGGGCACAGAAGAGTTCTAGCCCCAAGAAGGCCAACCTTTATTTGTCAGTTCTATAGATCCCCATCTACATGATCAAAGAGAACGAAAACTCTGAATACAACGCCTGAGGGGGTAATTCCATGTCAAATTATCCAGGCCATGTCACCCACCTGCTTCAATTTTTCTGAAATCTTGTACATGTGTGGGTTATGTTAAAGTTAGACAATCCCCATTTTTTGCTAACCCCACCAAATTTGGAGATATAAAAAGCAACATAACACCGCCAATTTCTGGAAGTTCCACACATGCACAAAATTGAAGTGGGTGGGTGAGAATTTTACTTTCTTCTGGATGATTTGACATGGAATTGCTTTGAGGAGTTTTGAGTAGCAAAATTGAAATTGGACGAGCAGATTCCCAACCCCTACGAACAAAACGCGTCCGGATATGTTTAGCCTGTGCGAGGGGGGGGGGGTGGCGAGTGGCCACGGATATTTGAACTCGCTACTTCCTCGTCGCTGAAATGCTGTTGGCATTAACCCGGATGTAAACAGTATTGACGCGTACTCAAAATGCTGGTGAATATTGAAGTTCTAAACGGGCAATGCCAGACCAGAGTAAGAAGCCCGGATGGTACATATTAACTGTCTATTTAGACCAAGGGAGAACGATAGTAGGAGTTTTGCTGTTAAGAAGAGTCGTACTTTTGTGAGAGATTGTTGCTGACTAAGGATTTTGTCAGTTGGGAGAACATATACGTCGGACTTGACTGTGCCCCCCACCACCATCACCGAGTTTACTTTCATCATTTTATTTCGTTTGTTAGAGGAGTATTGTTCAGGAAGTCTGTGCTGCAGTGGTGTACTATTCTTCTGTTATCAAATCAAATTAAAATGGTTTTTTCACATATTTTCACATATTACACAATATAAACAATGACACACCATCAAATACTGATCCTTTTTTATAAGAAACGCAACAGTTAATAAAGTAATAATTAATAGGCGAAGCCATCAGACCTTTGTTGGGCTTGAGGGCAGGTTTTGTGGCATCAATGTTAGTAATGTGAGGAAGATGATCACTAAGTAGGACTGAGCCTATTCCAGTAGTGACCACCTCAGCTGATAGATCTTTCTTTTTGTGATGGAATACAGCTGCCATATGCAATAGTCAATCATATACTATAGGAGAACTCAAAATAGATCACTTCATTTAGATAAAGTCTGCACAGTGGCCAATTGTCAGTATCAGCCAAATAGTAAGGGAGTTTATGCTCTTTTCACTAGCATCTGACCAGAGAGATTGTTTTTTTTTTGTTTTTGTTTTTAGGTGGAGTATCACCACTACCATCAGTTTACTGCACAGATCAGATTATCCAAGCTGTGCTACTTATGTGCTGAGTTGGCAGGAACAATATCAACCCTAAAACATTGTGATTCCAAGGGGAAGCTCTATTGACTGAGCTAAAAAGGCCCCTTAAAAGTAAAGATGGTGGAGAGGTCTATTGTTGTTATCACCTGTACAGCAATGAAGTCTATCCCCTTTTTTTACTCATGCTAGACCAGGGAAATTGTTTTTGCTTCTGAGTTGGAGCCTTACACCTACCATCAGCTCCTTACTTTACCACCCAGATCTGAGCTGTTCTACTGATCCACTGAGTTGACAAGGGTCAGTATTAAACCTGGAACCTTGTGGTTCCTGAGCAGATAATCTACAAACTAAGCTAAATGGTATGTAAATATATAAAATACTATATAGAGAGTTGTAGAAAATGGCCTCATCAACCAAAGTTCAAATCCTGTTTGAGACTATGTGCATTTCACATAATGCTAATACTCTTGGAAAAAGTATGGATCCAACTACTCTTCTAGCTATGGATAAATAGCAGGGGCAGATTGGGATCTTTAACCTTGGCTAAGGTAACCAGTCTAGGAGAAGGATGTTGGATTGTTTTGGTATATAAGTTGTGCTACAATACACCACTTAAATTTTATAGACTAAGCAAGGTGATGTGGTTTAAACCTCCGCCAATCAACAGCCTAAATGCATGGCTGGTTGAATACTTAATCACTGATACTGAAAGATGTCCATTTGCAATTATTGACAAAGGACTTGCAAGACTGAGGAGTACCAAGGAACAACCAAAGGATTCTTTACCAAGGATCACACTCTGCTTAACACAAAGGATCTCCACTGGACAAGCGCTCTTGCTTTAAGCCTAAAGGCCTAAAGGATGGCCACTAAAATTGTAACTCTGAATTCAAACCTGTTAAACTCTGCTTAAGAAATTACCTTGTGTCACATCCTGCTCATGGGGAGGGGTTGGTGAATATAGAGTATATATACATAGTAAATAACCAAAACGTATTTATCTGTTTAACATTTTTTTAAAAATCTATTTGATTCAGGTGGGAAAACAAAGGTTTAATTTAACGGAGTAAATAACTTTGAGGGTGATTTAAAAGTAGATTTAATTTATTTAATTTATTGAAATGAATGTTTCAGGATAATCTTTATTTGCATTTGTTTTTTGAACTCTCCAATGGATTAGACAAAAAGGATTAGACAAAATGGATTAAATAAATTTAATTGATGTGGGAGGAAATAAAAATGTAGATTTTCTGATTTAAAAGATAATCCCTATCTTGGGTTTAAATACGTTTATTGCTGCAAAACCAACGGCATTAGCTAATTGTATCTCTTTCTTGAAAATGCAGAATCTTATTTCATTTACAGCAAAGAGAACCAGCAGTGAAAATGTATGTGCTTCTCAGTTAATAAGTTCCAATTATAAGGTATATTAAGTTGTCTAATTTGTTAAAATAAGTTTTGGATCAGCCAATGATTTTACTATAAAAATGGTATTACAAAAGAATTCATTATAAAACATTATTAGAAATTATTTCACAATAACACATTGCAAATGGGCTTACTATAAAATTTATTGCAAAAGATTTTACTATGAAAATTTATCTATATTATTTTATTCACTATGAATATTTATTATTATTTATTTATTATTTGCAATAAAAACATATTGCAAATAAATGTATTGCAAATATCATACAATAAAATTTTACTATGAACATTTATGGTAAATTATTGGCTATAAAAATGTATTGCAAAGGATTTTACTATAAAAATGTATTGCAAAGGATTTTACTATAAAAATGTATTGCAAAGGATTTTACTATAAAAATGTATTGCAAAGGATTTTACTATAAAAATGTATTGCAAAGGAGTTTACTATAAAAATGTATTGCAAAGGAGTTTACTATAAAAATGTATTGCAAAGGATTTTACTATAAAATGTATTATAAAAGAATTTTACTATAAAATGTATTGCAAAGGATTTTACTATAAAATGTATTGCAAAGGATTTTACTATAAAATATATTGAGAGGATGTTACTAAGAATATCTATTTGCTATAAAAATATATTACAAATAATTTTACTATGAAAATGCATTGCAAATGGTTTTACTATAAAACTCATTGCAAAGGATTTTAATATGAAAGTTTATTGCAAATTATTTGCTATAAAAATGTATTGGTGATGATTTTACTATAAGAATCTATTGCAAAGGATTTTACTATAAAATGCATTGAGAGTATTTTACTAAGGAAATTTATTGTAATCTATTTGCTTTAAAAATGTATTGCAAATGTTTTTACTATAAAAATGCATTGCAAATGGTTTTACTATAAAAATGCATTGCAAATAATTTTACTATAAAAATGCATTGCAAATAATTTTTCTATAAAAATGCATTGCAAATAATTTTACTATAAAAATGCATTGCAAATAATTTTACTATAAAAATGCATTACATATAATTTTACTATAAAAATGTATTACAAATAATTTTACTATAAAAATGCATTGCAAATAATTTTACTATAAAAATATATTACAAATAATTTTACTATAAAAATGCATTGGAAATGGTTTTACTATAAAAATGTATTACAAATAATTTTACTATAAAAATGCATTGGAAATGGTTTTACTATAAAAATGTATTGCAAAGGATTTTACTATGAAAATTTATTGTAAATTATTTGCCATAAAAATGCATTGCAAAGTAATTTACTATAAAAAATACATTACTTTAAGTGTCTACTGTAAATGATTGTAGCATGAAAATATACTGCAAATATATTCATCCTGTTGAATATACTTCAACTACTGATCTTATGATTATTTATACAACTTTCTCTTTTGTGTTCAGTAAACAAAAATCAATAAGAGAAGTTGTTTTTAATCTTCTACTATTGCTGTCAAATTTTTATGAGACATTATATCTTCTCAGGGACTATTAGTTCCTTTCAACAAAATCATAAAAGACAAGACCATTGCTTCAAAATTGCATATTGCCTAATAGATTCTGGTTCTTATTAATGGTTGCGCCGACAGTTACCATTTTAAGTGTTGGGTTACTGCCAACCACTTCTTGCTCATAGCAAAATAAGAGGTATATATGGATGATGTAATGGCTATGAGCACGGAAAATGAAAATAGAGAGCAGGGTTCAAATTCAAGTCAAATCTGATTATATTCTTTAGCACAGTCATCTTTTTATCATCTTCAACGAGAATCAAACTCGCTATTCAGTAAGTAAAAGTAAAGTTGTCGGGGTGGCCTAAAGTCGGTATCAACCAATCAGCGAGGGAGCCTATCCCCTTTTCACTAGCACTAGACCAAGGAGATTGTTTTTGCGTCTGAGGTGGAGCGCCACCATCGGCTCCTTACTTTACCACACCCATCCCTGTGCTACCCATATGCTGAGTTGACGGGGGCCGGTATCGAACTAGGAACTAGGAAATAGATCATTAATTATTGAAGTCAGTAAGTCTACTGTTAGTTTAAATAACAGCAGCTAACTAAGTACAACTTAAGCAGTGTCCAAGACAGTTGGTATATGTAGAAATTGGGTGATTTGGGCCATTCCATTCCTTGAGTTCTGATTGGCAGCTTGACTACTTGATTTGAATGACATTGTGGAGTCTTATAAACACCTTGTCCTTCTGCAGTAGACTTTGTGACTGTTCGGGTTTGTATTTAAGTTACAATCATTTGTTGCTTTGTCTTCCCAGTTCGACGGTAATTTGAACTTTAATTATTCTTATTAGGACTGAGCCTATTCTATTAGTGACCATCCCAAGTGGACTTAAAAGGTTTGAATTCAGAGTTTTCCTTCTCTTAGACTGGTTGCCTAACCAAGGTTAAAGAGCCCAATCTGCCCTACTATTTACCCATAGCTGGAGTGAGAGTAGTTGGATTCATACCTTTCCCAAGGGTATTAGCACTGTGAACTCTAGCTTCATCCAGGATTTGAACTTGGGTCGACAAGTCCATTTCCTATGACTCTAACCATTACACCATGGCCTCCAAGTAGATCTGTGAAACTAGCTTGCTAACCATTATACCACGATGGGACATGTCCATTCTTTGTGAAATTTAGTTGTTATCCATGTATTTGTATGTTATTCTTGTGGATATTTCTGTTGGTAATTGGTAAATGAAATAAGTTTAATCGGACGATGGTGTTTTTTGAGTTCACGTGTTTTAAAAATAAAGGAGACCTCTCTACACTCAATGGTAAACTCCTCAACTTGTTAATCATTTCACATACCTAGGCAGTAATATCTCCTCGATGGAAAGCAATGTGAATGCACACATAGGAAAGGCATGGTCTGCTATAAACAGATTGTCCGATCTCACTGACAAGTTAAAGCGACAGTTCTTCCAATCCATAGTTGTATCTGTGCTACTGTACGGCTGCACCACCTGGACCTTAACAAAGTGACTAGAAAATAAACTAGATGATAGCTGCACAAGAATGCTGCATCTTAAACAAGACTGGAAACAAACACCCCACAACAAAACAGCAGTACGGCTGCCTGCCCCAATATTACACAAACCATTCATGTAAGTAAAGCAAGACACGGTGGACACTGCTGGAAAAACAAGGGTGAACTCATAAAGTGATGTTCTTCTGTGGAAGCCAGCACATGGACATGCCAGTGGTGCCCAATCCACCAAAACATAACATGTTGTTTTTGGTGTCAAGTATTCAGCTCTGTTACAAGTAGAACTCTAAACAACCTCTAGAGTATTGGCAGGTGTGTTTATATAGAGCTTTGGGTTTATTCCATTATGAACTCCTGGCAAGTTCACTTCCTGGGTTTTGATTGGCTTGATGGTAATTCAGGGTGAGTAATGATAATGGATAAGTACCGTGCTGACTTTCAGCCCTCAGTCTGCACTGTGCCAGCCACCATGCAAGGAGTGTATATTAAGAGTTACGCGCTTGCATGTTGTTCTTGTCTGCTAACTCGACAGTAGTTAAGAATCCCACTGCGACAATGAAGTAATGGTTTTGTTTCTATATCTGGGGGATAACTTCTATAATACATGACTAGCTCTGCACGGAGACGGGTATGAGCTGTGAATAGGATCTCGCAGGAGTAATGAATGATAGAGAGAGGGTTTGGCGGAGATTGTCAGGTGGGCAATAGATATTTTATAGAAGACATGAAACTCTTAGTCATGAGACACATGTAGGAAGAGGAAATCCTAATTCTTTTTAGTTTATGTGTGTCTATTCACATATACCCCCTATTA